>JASANA010008697.1:0-39537 GCA_030248095.1 Ptycholaimellus sp. GST1_10
CACCCCGACATCAATGCCACCACCGGTATTATGCCTCCTGGCCCCGACAATGCCACTGCCTGGCATTGTGCCTCCTGGCCCCGATGATGTCGCTGCCTGGCATCGCGCCTCCTGGCCCCGACGACAATGCCGCTGCCTGGCATCATGCCTCCTGGCCCCAACGACGCTGGACATCTGCGATGCCTAGGCCACCATCACCGCCTGGCCTTCTATGACACCTGGCCCGCCATCGTCGCTTGGTCATCTGCATCATTTGGCCCGCCATCGATGCCTGGACATCTGCAATGCCTAGGCCGCCATTGCCGCCTGGCCTTCTATGACGCTTGGCCCGCCATCCTTGCTTGGCCATCTGCGACACCTGGACATCTGCAATGCCTGGGCCACCATTGCCAACTGGCCACCTGCGCTACCTGGCCGCCATCATCGCCCAGCCAGCTGCACCATCTGGCTGCCATCAACGCCTGGTCATCTGCGATGCCTGACCTGCAACCGATGCCTGGCCATCTACATCATCTGGCCCACCATCGACACCTGGCCATCTGAGATGTCTGGCCCGCCATCGCCGCCAGGCCATCGGCGCTACCTGGCCTGCCATTGCTGCCTGGCCATCTGCGCTGCCTGGCCGCCATCGCTGTCTGACCATCTGCGCTGCCTGGCCGTCTGCACCGCCTGGCCCACCATCACTGCCTGGCCAGCCGCGCTCCCTGGCCCGCTATCGCCGCCGGGCCATCTGCGCTCCCTGGCCCGCCATCACTGCCAGGCCGTCTGCGCCACCTGGCCTGCCGTCACCGCCTGGCCATCGGGGCCCCCTGGCCCGCTATTGCCACTGGGCCATCTGTGCCACCGGGCCTGCCATCGCCGCCTGGCCATCTGCACTGCCTGGCCCACCATCGCCGCCCAGCCATCTGCGCACCCTGGCCCACCATCATTCCGGGCCATTGGCGCTACCTGGCTCGCCATCGCTGCCAGACCATCTGCGCTGCCTGGCCGCCATCGCTGTCTGGCCATCTGTGCTGCCTGGTCTGCCGTCGCCACCCGGCCATCTGCACTCCCTGGCCCACCATTGCCACCAGGCCATCTGCGCTACCTGGCTTGCTATCGCCGCCTGGCTATCTGCGCCGCCTGACCTGCCGTCACCGTCCGGCCATCTGTGCTCCCTGGCTCACCATCGCCGCCTGGCCATATGCAATCTCTGGCCCGCTATTGCTGCCTGGTTATCTGTGCATCCCAGCCTGCCATCGCCACCTGGCCATCTGTGATCCCTGGCCTGCCATTGTTGCCTGGCCATCTACAATCCCTGGCCTGCCATCGCTGCCTGGCCATCTACGATCCCTGGCCCACCATCGCCGCCTGGCCATCTGCGATCCCTGGCCTGCTATCGCCGCCTGGCCATCTGTGTTCTCTGGCCCACCATTGCCGCCTGGCCATCCGCGCTCCCTGGCCTGCTATCGCTGCCTGGCCATCTGCGCATCCCGGCCCGCCATCGCCCCCTGGCCATCTGTGTTGCCTGGCCCGCCATCGTCGCCTGGCCATCTGCGCTACCCAGCCTGCCATCATTGCCTAGCTGTATGCGCTAACTGGCCTGCCATTACTGCCTGGCTATCTGCGATGACTGGCCCGCCACCGTCGCCTGGCCACCTGCACTCCCCGGCCCACCATCGCCGCCTGGCCATCTGCACTCCCTGGCCCGCCATCGTCACCTGGCCAGCTGCACTTCCCAGCCCACCATCGGCCCCTGACCATCTGCACTGCCTGGCCAGCTATCACCCCCTGGCCATCCATATGGCATAGCCATCTGTGATGCCTGATCTACTACCGTTGCCTAGCCATCTGTGCTGCCTGGCCCATCATCAGGGAATGGCCTACTTGGCCCAGCCATCTGCACTGCTTGGCTAGCCATCTGCACTTCTGGCCATCATCACCATGGGGCCCTGCCACTCTACCCAGTTATGATAGGAATAACTGGCATGGACACAAGAAACCAGCAGAAACAGAGCAGAAAGATGAGCAGAAACCTTTGGTTCTGGCACGGTCTCTGCGCCTCCTACTACCACGAAATGCAGCCAAGGCCCGGCCAGGAGGAATAGGGTACCCGACGGATAGGATACCCAGAATCGAACCTTGCCAATCGCCAACAGCTCCAGCCTGCTCCACTTGGGCCAGAAGTGCAGCACCGGGATCATCTGCAACTGCAGACGCAACAGCCTCCAGTCCATCTTGTACACTCCAACGTCAATGCCAGCTACAAGATGGTGCAACTTCTGAGACACCAAGTACCGCGGTCACGGCAACTCTCTGGATGGCATTGGCTATCATCAGTTTGCGGAGGCCATCGACAAGCGTGGCTTCCTGGACCCCATCCACTGCTGCCTCTACGACTTCCCGATCACTCTCCACTCCACTCCAAGCAGCGTGCATCCCTAATCAGCGCCATCTTCAACCTCTGCCACTTCGGCACCATTGCCAGAAAGCTTCACTCTATCGTAGCCAATATTGCAAATCTTCACCTGCCTTCTCTGCCTAGGACTCCAACTCCTTCCAACCCTTCAGACCTTCACCGTCTCCCAAGCTGATGCCGTCTCCCCTCCTCCTCCTGCCCACGCCCTGCAGTCTTCGGAACCCTGACTGCACTGACCTTCACCGCAGACAGCATTTGGCCATAGAGCAAATGGGGAGCTACTGGCGCCAACTCCGAAGCCTCCAGGTGGACTCAGCCAACAAACCTGAGTCATGGGATGGAGGGTGGACAGAGTGCTGGCCTCCTGCCGCCTGGAGATGGAACACTCCAGCTCTGTCAACACCTATCTGGTGGAAGAGCTGAGTTGGATGCCGCGCGAGACACAGGAGGCTGAAACGAGCGAACACCAAGGGCAGCCGATCATCATCAACCTACTCTTATGCTAGGTGAGGGCTGCCTACACAAGCCCCTTCGCCTACTATTTGTCACCAGGCAAAAACAGCCCCCTCAGCAGGCACCCCCTCCGCTGCACACTCCAGCCCTCCGCACCACACACACACTCCCCTGCAAAACACCCCCCTGCTCCAGCCAGCAGGAACCTGCTCCCAAAGTCTTCGCAAGAAGGGCGGCAAGAAGAGAGGGCGGACTAATTGCTCCCCCCTCCACTCTCCCCTCTGCGGGCCTACGTTTTTTGGGCGCAAGCTCTGAAAAAACGGCCTCCAAGGAGTGGCAAACAACGGCGATTAATGACTCTGCCCTGCCACCACCCCCGCCTTTTTTGCGCCCCTCGCAAAAAGCGGCCTCTGCAAACACCAACACCCATTTGTCATCTCTAATCACCCCACTGCCTCAGCGCCTTCTTCAAGGAGGCCTAATGATGGCTGATGCAATGGAAGTTCTTCCACCACTCCCAGAGACACAGACTTCTGCTCAGACAGCCTTGGCCTTACTCTCTCGGCGCCTGGAAACTTCCCCATACCCACCACCACTGCTGGCCCTACCACCCTCTCTACCCCTGCCCCCGGAAGGACAGAGGGTACCCGACCAGTACATGACCAACAATGGAGAAACTCCCTTCCTCCGGAACCATCACCTGCTCCACCCCAGTACTACCAAACATAACAATGTTCAAGAGCAATGCCAACACATAAATATCCCAAAGACAAGTGGCCATCTTGGCCTTCATCAATGTCATGGGACACGGCTTCATGGCTATGCTCCACTCTGCCCTCTGCCACTTCCTGAACGCCAAGCTCTGCAATTTCCACAGCCACTTCGTGGACTGCCTCAAGGGGGAACTGTTGCACCTAGACCAACCTGTGGCATCTAGACCAACCAATGGCCTCATGGATGGCATCCGCCACGACTGTTGCTTCTTGCCTGCCCTCAACAACAAGGCCGCCGGCGCATTCCACGTCAAGCACAGCACCTAACCCATCCACTGCCTTCTATCACCTGCCCACCGCCGCAGAGTGCTAGTCTCCAGGGCCCCACCCTGCACTATGGCAGTTCTGCTTCCTGCCGGACATGTTCATCGATGTGAAGCAGTCCGAGTTCAGCTTCGCCATCGTCTTCTACATCGGCCAGTTAAAGACCAAGCCCAATGTCCAACAGCTCAACCCTTTCAAGGACGCCATTATGATGCCAGCCTGAACTTGGCCTGCGGGAACCTGGACGGTTTGGCCGACAGCTTCCACCTGGACAGCAACAAACTGCCTGGCCCACCCCAACTCATCGCCACCGGATTACATCTCGGATGGCATGCAGACCCCTTACTCCTCACTTCACTGACCTTTAATGGCAACGGAGATTTTGCAAGCCAGTGTTGAGCTGCATGCCTTACACTGGCAACCAAATCAGAGCTCACCTCCTCTGCTCACTGCTGCCATGCCCATCGTCGACCAAGGCAACAAGAACTGCTTATTCTGTGGCACACCTCTTCGGCTGCCGGGAGGGAAGAGTACCCAAAACGAAGTACCCGAAACGAAACGAGAGTACCCAAAACAGAACCAGAAAGCCAAGCCCTGCTACTGCCCATAGACGTACAGACAGATGGACAGCATCTTCGCTGGCATAAAGCACAGCAACGGCTCCTGCTACACTCTCCATCCCTACACCCCTCACCCCTACACCTGTTGCATCTAGACCAATCAGGGAGGACCTGTTACATCTAGACCAACAGTTGCAATCTACTACACAGAGCCATCACCAACCAGTGCTCTTCACCAGCATCTCAACTTGCCATGCAAGCACTGATAGACCTACTGCCCACTGGAGGCTGCCAGAGCCTCCTGCCAGCCACCACCGGCTTCTCAGGCCTCCAGCATGCTGCTGAAGGCTGCCAGGTCTTCTGCTTGCTACTGCTAACCTCCCAAGCCTCCAGCATGACACCGGAGGCCACTGAGACCATCTGCCTTGGCTGGAGGACACCCACGCCTCTGTCCAGCCACCGCCAGCTGCTCAGGACCCCTGCCTGCCACAGCTGGTGGCCAAGGCCTTCTACTTACTGCCGCTGGTGGCCATGGTCTCCCGTCGGCCACCGCTGAAGGCCCAGACCTCCAGCCTGACGCTGGAGGCTGCGAAGGCTTCCTACTGCCGCCGGAAGCTTTCTAGGCTTCCTGCCTGCTGCTGCTGGCCACCCAGGCCTCCAGCACAATGCTGGAGGCTGTCAAGACCTTCTTGCTGCCAGCCGCCCAGGCCTCCAGCATGATGCTGGAGACTACCAAGACCTTCTACCCCCATGGCCAGCTGCTCAGGCCTCCTGCATGATACTGGAGGCTGCCCGGGCTTCTCACCCACTGCTGGAGGCTGCCCAAGGCCCCCCGCCCACTGCCACCAGATGTCGAGGACCCTGTCTGCTGTCGGAGGCTGCCAAGGTCTCCTGGCCACCTCCACTGGCCATCAAGACCTCCCCAATCTCCGCCACAGGCTTCCCAGGAGCCTCAAGCATCGCTGCTGACCTACAGAGCCTTCTGCTGGCCAATGCAGACTCCTCAGGAGCTTCCAATACTGCTACTGGCCCCCAGAACCGTCTGCTGGCCATTGCAGCCCTCCAAGTACTGCTTGCTTGGTGCCATGGACACTGGGAGCCTCAAGCTGGCCACCATTGGCCCCCAGCGCCTTGTGCCTGACCCATGTAGTCTCCGGCACACTATCACCGCCCACAGGAGCCTCAAAACTACAGCTGCTACTGCAACTGGCCTCCAGCCACTCGCCTGCAGTAACTGGCTTCAACAGCTTCTGGCTGCCCTTGCAGTCTTCAGAAGCCTTCAGCCTACTGCTGCTGGCCCTTGCAAGCTTCTGTCCGCCTGTCTAGCTCCAGAAGCTTCAGACCTACTGCTGCTGGCACTGCGAGCTGTTGCACACCTCTGTGGCCCCTAGAGGCCTTTGGCCTACTGCACTCGGCCTCCGCACCACCTTGAGACTTCCACACAGCATCGCTGCCTTGCTGCTGCACATCCTCGTCAATGGACTCCTGTGTGGCCTCGCTGCCTGGCCTTGCCGCACCCCTGATGCCCCGCCTCAAGGCACCACTTTGCCACCTGGCCCTCTGCACCACCATGCGGCCTCTGTGCAACTTGGCAATTGCTGCAAAGTGCTGTAGCCTAGCCACTGCACAACGCCACTGCCTGGACTCTATGCAACCTCACAGCAGTCTCCAAGCAGCCTCGTGGCTCCGGCGCAGCCTCACCACCCAGCCATGCTGCACCCCTGGTGCCTGGCCTTGCTGCACCCTCACCACCAGGCCTCCTCGCTGCCTCATGGTCACCACTATCTGGCCTCTACACACCTCGCAGCCTCTGCGCAGCCTCACTGCTGTTGCACAGCTTGGCCATCTGGCATCTGTGCAGCCTACTGACTACTCTCTGCACAACCCCGTCTCAAGGCCTCTGTGCAGCCCCACCACCCAAACTCTGCGCAGCCTTGCGGCTGCCTCACAGCCTTGCTGCCTAGCCTCTGCGCACCCCTGCTGCTTGGCCTCCGCGCCACCTTGTGGCCTCCGCATAGCCTTGCAGCTGCTGCTCAGCTACCATCTGGCCTCTGCGCCACCTCAACACCTCTGTGCAGTCTCACTGACTGGCCTCTACAGCCTCACCACATGGCCTCTATGTGGTTGCACAGCCTAGCCTCTGAGCAGCCTTGCCAACTGGCCTCTCAGCCGCATCACCTGGCCTCCACGCAGTCTTGCGGCCTCCACACAGCCATGCTGCAGGACCTCAGTACACCTTTGCTGCCAAGCCTCAGCAGCCTGGCCACTTGGCCTGCATGAGCCTCACTCGCCACTGCTGCTCAGCCTTCACAAGCTTCTGTGACTGCTGCTATGAGCCTGCACACCCCTGCTTCTGTCGCAGGAACACACCAACACCTACTCTATCAGAAGGAAGACAAGGATGATGAAGAGATAGAGTGCTGGAAGCCACATGCAATCAGAACAGCTCTAGCTAGTTGATTGCCGCTGCCCAGCATCATGCCTCCTGGCCCCGACAATGCCACTACCTGGCATTGCGTGTCCTGGCCCCGACATCAATGCCACCACCGGCATTATGCCTCCTGGCCCCGACAATGCCACTGCCTGGCATTGTGCCTCCTGGCCCCGATGATGTCGCTGCCTGGCATCATGCCTCCTGGCCCCAACGACGCTGGACATCTGCGATGCCTAGGCCACCATCACCGCCTGGCCTTCTATGACGCCTGGCCCGCCATCGTCACTTGGTCATCTGCATCATTTGGCCCGCCATCGATGCCTGGACATCTGCAATGCCTAGGCCGCCATTGCCGCCTGGCCTTCTATGACGCTTGGCCCGCCATCCTTGCTTGGCCATCTGCGACACCTGGACATCTGCAATGCCTGGGCCACCATTGCCAACTGGCCACCTGCGCTACCTGGCCGCCATCATCGCCCAGCCAGCTGCACCATCTGGCTGCCATCAACGCCTGGTCATCTGCGATGCCTGACCTGCAACCGATGCCTGGCCATCTACATCATCTGGCCCACCATCGACACCTGGCCATCTGAGATGTCTGGCCCGCCATTGCCGCCAGGCCATCGGCGCTACCTGGCCTGCCATTGCTGCCTGGCCATCTGCGCTGCCTGGCCGCCATCGCTGTCTGACCATCTGCGCTGCCTGGCCGTCTGCACCGCCTGGCCCACCATCACTGCCTGGCCAGCCGCGCTCCCTGGCCCGCTATCGCCGCCGGGCCATCTGCGCTCCCTGGCCCGCCATCGCTGCCAGGCCGTCTGCGCCACCTGGCCTGCCGTCACCGCCTGGCCATTGGGGCCCCCTGGCCCGCTATTGCCACTGGGCCATCTGTGCCACCGGGCCTGCCATCGCCGCCTGGCCATCTGCACTGCCTGGCCCACCATCGCCGCCCAGCCATCTGCGCACCCTGGCCCACCATCATTCCGGGCCATCGGCGCTACCTGGCTCGCCATCGCTGCCAGACCATCTGCGCTGCCTGGCCGCCATCGCTGTCTGGCCATCTGTGCTGCCTGGTCTGCCGTCGCCACCCGGCCATCTGCACTCCCTGGCCCACCATTGCCACCAGGCCATCTGCGCTACCTGGCTTGCTATCGCCGCCTGGCTATCTGCGCCGCCTGACCTGCCGTCACCGTCCGGCCATCTGTGCTCCCTGGCTCACCATCGCCGCCTGGCCATATGCAATCTCTGGCCCGCTATTGCTGCCTGGTTATCTGTGCATCCCAGCCTGCCATCGCCACCTGGCCATCTGTGATCCCTGGCCTGCCATTGTTGCCTGGCCATCTACAATCCCTGGCCTGCCATCGCTGCCTGGCCATCTACGATCCCTGGCCCACCATCGCCGCCTGGCCATCTGCGATCCCTGGCCTGCTATCGCCGCCTGGCCATCTGTGTTCTCTGGCCCACCATTGCCGCCTGGCCATCCGCGCTCCCTGGCCTGCTATCGCTGCCTGGCCATCTGCGCTCCCTGGCCTGCTATCGCTGCCTGGCCATCTGTGTTGCCTGGCCCGCCATCGTCGCCTGGCCATCTGCGCTACCCGGCCTGCCATCATTGCCTAGCCGTATGCGCTAACTGGCCCGCCACCGTCGCCTGGCCACCTGCACTCCCCGGCCCACCATCGCCGCCTGGCCATCTGCACTCCCTGGCCCGCCATCGTCACCTGGCCAGCTGCACTTCCCAGCCCACCATCGGCCCCTGACCATCTGCACTGCCTGGCCAGCTATCACCCCCTGGCCATCCATATGGCATAGCCATCTGTGATGCCTGATCTACTACCGTTGCCTAGCCATCTGTGCTGCCTGGCCCATCATCAGGGAATGGCCTACTTGGCCCAGCCATCTGCACTGCTTGGCTAGCCATCTGCACTTCTGGCCATCATCACCATGGGGCCCTGCCACTCTACCCAGTTATGATAGGAATAACTGGCATGGACACAAGAAACCAGCAGAAACAGAGCAGAAAGATGAGCAGAAACCTTTGGTTCTGGCACGGTCTCTGCGCCTCCTACTACCACGAAATGCAGCCAAGGCCCGGCCAGGAGGAATAGGGTACCCGACGGATAGGATACCCAGAATCGAACCTTGCCAATCGCCAACAGCTCCAGCCTGCTCCACTTGGGCCAGAAGTGCAGCACCGGGATCATCTGCAACTGCAGACGCAACAGCCTCCAGTCCATCTTGTACACTCCAACGTCAATGCCAGCTACAAGATGGTGCAACTTCTGAGACACCAAGTACCGCGGTCACGGCAACTCTCTGGATGGCATTGGCTATCATCAGTTTGCGGAGCCATCGACAAGCGTGGCTTCCTGGACCCCATCCACTGCTGCCTCTACGACTTCCCGATCACTCTCCACTCCACCTCCAAGCAGCGTGCATCCCTAATCAGCGCCATCTTCAACCTCTGCCACTTCGGCACCATTGCCAGAAAGCTTCACTCTATCGTAGCCAATATTGCAAATCTTCACCTGCCTTCTCTGCCTAGGACTCCAACTCCTTCCAACCCTTCAGACCTTCACCGTCTCCCAAGCTGATGCCGTCTCCCCTCCTCCTCCTGCCCACGCCCTGCAGTCTTCGGAACCCTGACTGCACTGACCTTCACCGCAGACAGCATTTGGCCATAGAGCAAATGGGGAGCTACTGGCGCCAACTCCGAAGCCTCCAGGTGGACTCAGCCAACAAACCTGAGTCATGGGATGGAGGGTGGACAGAGTGCTGGCCTCCTGCCGCCTGGAGATGGAACACTCCAGCTCTGTCAACACCTATCTGGTGGAAGAGCTGAGTTGGATGCCGCGCGAGACACAGGAGGCTGAAACGAGCGAACACCAAGGGCAGCCGATCATCATCAACCTACTCTTATGCTAGGTGAGGGCTGTCTGTCACTGAAATCGACTGCTGCTCAGCTGGACAAGGACGCGGTGCTGGAGTGCTCTAGCTTCGCTCTGCACCAAGATCTCCCTGCCCACGGCCTTCTCCAGCTGCACAACTGACAGCCCAAATCGCCTACACCGGCCCCAATGCCTCCTGTCAATCTGTCATCATTCAGGATGCAAGGCTGGGCCTTGGACTCAACTGAGACAGCTGAAAAGCGGCCTGGAAGAGCTGAACTCTATTGCCTGCCACGCCTCCAGGCAGCAGGACAGCCAAGGGCTTTCGCGGCCCATGAAACTGAGAGACCAGGACCTTTTCACGCCCACCTACAACATTCCCCCACTCCCAAAACCTCCTGCAACCTATCCCTTTGCCATCCTCCTCCCCGCTTTCAAGAGAGAAGGAAGGTGATTGGAAAACTGGCCTCTGGCTGCCTGGCGGTAGCAATGATGTATGGGAACATGCCGGACTTCCTCTGCCTAGTCGCCCTGGCCTTCAGCTTCCCTGCCATCATTGCCCGGCCCCCAGAACTCCACCTCCTGGCCTGGCTAGGAGGAAATACGCGGTAACCAGAAAAGTGCCAGGCATCGGACAGCCTCTGCAAATCGCCCCTACATCACTCAGTGGTCATCTGAGATGGGAGAGAGATGAACCTGAAGCTGGAATGCACCAGGAAGAGCCCCTTCGCCATCTTCACCCTCTTCAAGGCCGCCGGCTACAGCCTCATCTCCTTGCAGTGTCACACAGCCCTCCTACAATCCTCCACCATTATTTCAAGGAACTTGGCATCGTTTCTATCAGCACTCGGCCTTGGCCTGCTTTTCCTGGCATTGGCTGGAAAGGGCAGGCGAGGCCGCGCTCACTGTCAACAACGCCGCCGCCATCGTCAGCCTCCTGGAGTCCGGCCAGGGCCAGCTCTTCATGGACGAGATCCGCAGGCTCAGTCTGGAAGGCCTCCTCTGGGCCCTGGACAATGTGAACGAGGACAGCGCCGTCCTCCCCGGCATCCGCCTCGGCAGCCTTGTCCTGGACTCCTGCAGCCAGTCCGCTCGTGGCCTCCGTGACGCCGCCAACTTCCTCAGCGTCCAGCTTGCAGTCTCTCCTCCCAACTCGTCCCTGCCTCGGCTGCTTCACACACAGCGACCTTGCCTGGCTCCTCCCCGAAGCCGCACCTGATCTCCCCACACTCCTCATGGGCAGAGAGATGGCCACCATCAGCATGCCCATCCTCCAGTCCGGCTCTGATGCCCTCCCCGACTTCGCCGCCCACTGGAAGTCCGTCACCCCCCAGCCCACCGCCGCCGGCAACCTCTGGCACCCCGACCTCTTCCAGACCATCGCCAACTGCCACGGCTCCGCCCGCCTCCACACCAGCGAGATCTGCCACAACGCCCGCATCACCGACTCCGCCGCCGCCATCTGGGCTCTTGCCAATGACCTGGAGGCCCTCCGTCGCCTCCACTGCGGCCCTCGCTCCTCCAGCCTTGGCCCCAATCCCCGCCAGGCCCTCACCAACAAGCAGGAGCTGGCCGCCGCCTTGGCCAAGGTGGAGTTCCTGGACCCTGCCGGGAAGCTCTTACACTTCCAGCCAACAGCCGGTGAGCATCCGCAACTTCGTCCAGGCCAGCGCCAGCCTCCTCTTCAACACCATCGGCACCTACTCACCCCTGGACGGCGGCCTCAACCTCACCAGGTCCCCACAGGGCTTGGCCGACAGCCGCCAGCCCTTCTTCCTGGACGATGCCAGGTTGATCTGCAACCAGAGCCAACTCTGCTCCCACTGTGCTCATCCATCATCGCCTAGCCCCAGCAGACCCTCTCTGCTCAGATCAGCCTTTGTCTGGAGCAAGGGGCCCAGGCACAGCGGCTACTCCATCTGCACCTCCTTCGTCCTCGGCTGAACATCCTGCAGCTGTTGGAAGTGGTACCTGGAACTGAGTGTGACGGGGACAGTGCGGGTGGCCCTCTCTGCCTGGTCACCCAATGCCAGCACCGCCGTTGAGCTGCCTGTCAGCCTCTTCAACGCCATTCTGGACTCCTTCCCTTCCAACTCCTAGCTCATTTCCCCTTCAATCCCTCCTTACCCTCCTGCCCATGACCAGCAGTCAGAACGTAGAGAATTAATTCTTCATTATAACTTCATACAGTTTAAACTTAAACTTCTAGCACAAATTATTTAGCTAACTCCAAGATAGTTTACTGAGACTTTAACACAAAATTCAGTTGATGTTTCTCAGTTCAAAGCAGCTTTTTCAAAATGAAGCAAACAACTTTAACCTATTGATTTCAGAACTTTGTAAATCCAAATTCTTAAGACAAATGACTTTATGCTTAATTGTTAGCCTTACTACCAGATTTAAAGCAAAGTATAAATGCTGGTTACAATAGTTTCTTTTTTTTGGGCAATTATATCAACCTAACAGTAAATTTACCTTTATGATTTGTTGAAATAGGTTCGGAAGATATTCCATAAACAACCTTTCTTCTAAAGACCTAACCAATTTCATAAAATTGAGTTTAGTCTAAGCTTATTAAGTAATCCCAAAAATTCATCACTAACTTTACTAACAAAGTTAATGTCAAAATCAAAGACAAATGTTAATGACGACTGTTTTAATGTCTTCTTCGGAATCAACATTGAAATATCTCAAAACCAATCTAGGTAAACCTTAAGTTTTGTCAGTTAAAATTTGAGCTAATAAGCATCAATAAATTTTATGAAAATTCGCCTTGACTTCCTCATAAAGCCAGCCTATAAAATTATAGCTCAATTCTTATCCATAAACTTCAACGTTTTTGCTAAAAGAAAATGGAATGACACTTAAAATAAAGTTAATTTTGCTGATTTAAAATATGGAAAACTTTAAAAAATTCAACATCTAAAAATTCACTGTTTGGTTGAGACCCCCTACCCTTGATCCTATCAGATTACACAATAGTTAAATTACTTATGATCCCCCACCAGGCCAGATCCACTCTGCTGCTGCTGCCCTGAACTGGCAGTGATTTCCATCCTGGCCCCTCTTAGTCGTTGTACTGCTTATAGCCTAGAATCTGAGGTCCCATCCTCTGCCTGCTCTAGCCCCCTTTCCCATCGTGATCCAACCCAGCCTTCCTTGTGGCCAGCGGGAGCGCTGTGGCGTATCGGAAGCCAGTTTCCAGCCAACCTTGAAAGGCTGCAATGCCCCGCCCCCTCTTCCGGTGCGGAAGGGAGGCCGGGATCAGTTGCTTTAAAATGTGGCTTGCTCCGCCCCAACGAGTTCCGCTGTCTTCCTAACCCCCTTCGGTGACAACGATGAAAGTGTATCTCGCTACGTTCCTGCTGCATATCACCACAAAAATATTAGATATTATTGCTTCCTTATAAAAACATCACAGTGCAGAAGTTATTCAGACTTAAAGGTCAAATACGCGTAGAACCACCTCCACCGATTTCCATTTTGTATTGATATGTTATTGGGACTGAGTGTGTAAGTGTGCAACAGTAATAGGTTTTCTTCAAAGGGCTTTGGGTTCAGAGATATTTGTCCATGAAAATGTAAATTTAAATAACTAGGAAAGGCTTCAGTTTAAATCAAACCAAATGGATCTCAATTGCAATATACTTTACATAGCTGAAACACGGGAAACATGGGTAGAAATCAAAGACCTGATGAAATCGATAAGTTTATAAAAATCCTGCATCCGGTAAACTTAAGGGTTTTATTGCACTTATATAATGTCAGAGGGGCAGCAGAGACTGTTTCTAGGACATTTAACCCCAATGGTCGATTTTGCAGCACCTTCAGAAAATTATTTAGGCTAATATTCCACTCTAAAAATGATCAAACCGGTAGTTTTGTTACTACAGTATAATTAAATACCTCAAAACATCAGCTGTCTCAGTAGGTCAAAAATGTAGGGAGCAGTCAGTTTTTGGGCCACGCGCACTTATGCGCATCAAATTTGCACTTTATTTTGTGCCTAAAATATCCGCAATTTTATTTTACATATTCTTTGTGAATGCGCCCAAATGCGCCCTAATCCCCGATTTTTAATGATTTTTGTTTTAACACTGCCTATGCTACAACATGGGAAATTTCCCAATTTTTTTCTCAAAATTTTAAGTCAAAAGTTAAAAAATGGCTTCAGCCAGCAAGCTTACTTCACCAACCCCTAACCATGAACAAAAAATGAGCTAATTCCGTGAAGGTGGTTTTTCACGTATTTGACCTTTAATGCTTGTGAAAAGCTTCTCATACAATTTTATAGAGACAATATATGAGGATAAAATTAGTCACAAATTTTGCCCACATTTTCTGAATTATAACAAAATATTAGATATTATTGCTTCCTTATAAAAACATCACAGTGCAGAAGTTATTCAGACTTAATGATTGTGAAAAGCTTCTCATACAATTTTATAG
The DNA here is from genome assembly GCA_030248095.1 of Ptycholaimellus sp. GST1_10. Classification (NCBI taxonomy): domain Eukaryota; kingdom Metazoa; phylum Nematoda; class Chromadorea; order Chromadorida; family Chromadoridae; genus Ptycholaimellus; species Ptycholaimellus sp. GST1_10. The sequence goes on from JASANA010008697.1 coordinate 14,214, forward strand.
AGACAATATATGAGGATAAAATTAGTCACAAATTTTGCCCACATTTTCTGAAATATAATAATTGTTATATATTATTGCTGCCTTATAAAAACATCACAGTGCAGAAGTTATTAAGACTTAATGATTATGAAAAGCTTCCCATACAATTTTATAGAGACAATATATGAGGATAAAATTAGTCACATATTTGGCCCACATTTTCTGAAATATAAATAAGTGTTAGATATTATTGCTGCCTTATAAAAACATCACAGTGCAGAAGTTATTAAGACTTAATGATTGTGAAAAGCTTCCAATACCATTTTATAGAGACTATATTAGGATAAAATTAGTCACAAATTTGGCCCCTATTTTATAAAATGCAAAAAATTGTTAGATATTATTGCTGCCTTATAAAAACATCTCAGTGCAGACGTTATTCAGACTTAATGATTGTGAAAAGCTTCTCATACAATTTTATAGAGACAATATATGAGGATAAAATTAGTCACATATTTGGCCCACATTTTCTGAAATACAAATAAGTGTTAGATATTATTGCTGCCTTAAAAAAACATCACAGTGCAGAAGTTATTAAGACTTAATGATTGTGAAAAGCTTCCAATACCATTTTATAGAGGTAATATATTAGGATAAAATTAGTCACAAATTTGGCCCCTATTTTCTAAAATGCAAAAAATTGTTAGATATTATTGCTGCCTTATAAAAACATCACAGTGCAGAAGTTATTAAGACTTAATGATTATGAAAAGCTTCTCATACAATTTTATAGAGACAATATATGAGGATAAAATTAGTCACATATTTGGCCCACATTTTCTGAAATATAAATAAGTGTTAGATATTATTGCTGCCTTAAAAAAACATCACAGTGCAGAAGTTATTCAGACTTAATGATTGTGAAAAGCTTCTGATACAATTTTATAGAGACAATATATGAGGATAAAATTAGTCACAAATTTTGCCCAAATTTTCTGAATTATAACAAAATATTAGATATTATTGCTTCCTTATAAAAACATCACAGTGCAGAAGTTATTCAGACTTAATGATTGTGAAAAGCTTCTCATACAATTTTATAGAGACAATATATGAGGATAAAATTAGTCACAAATTTTGCCCACATTTTCTGAAATATAATAATTGTTATATATTATTGCTGCCTTATAAAAACATCACAGTGCAGAAGTTATTAAGACTTAATGATTATGAAAAGTTTCCCATACAATTTTATAGAAACAATATATGAGGATAAAATTAGTCACATATTTGGCCCACATTTTCTGAAATATAAATAAGTGTTAGATATTATTGCTGCCTTATAAAAACATCACAGTGCAGAAGTTATTAAGACTTAATGATTATGAAAAGTTTCCCATACAATTTTATAGAGACAATATATTAGGATAAAATTAGTCACAAATTTGGCCCCTATTTTCTAAAATGCAAAAAATTGTTAGATATTATTGCTGCCTTATAAAAACATCACAGTGCAGACGTTATTCAAATTTAATGATTGTGAAAAGCTTCTCATACAATTTTATAGAGACAATATATGAGGATAAAATTAGTCACAAATTTTGCCCACATTTTTTATTTTTTTTTTTTTTTCTTTTTGTGAAAAGCTTCTCATACAATTTTATAGAGACAATATATGATGATAAAATTAGTCACATATTTGGCCCACATTTTCTGACATAAATAATTGTTAGATATTATTGCTGCCTTATAAAAACATCACAGTGCAGACGTTGTTCAGACTTAATGATTGTGAAAAGCTTCTCATACAATTTTATAGAGACAATATATGAGGATAAAATTAGTCACATATTTGGCCCACATTTTCTGACATAAATAATTGTTAGATATTATTGCTGCCTTATAAAAACATCACAGTGCAGAAGTTATTAAGACTTAATGATTGTGAAAAGCTTCCAATACCATTTTATAGAGACAATATATTAGGATAAAATTAGTCACAAATTTGGCCCCTATTTTCTAAAATGCAAAAAATTGTTAGATATTATTGCTGCCTTATAAAAACATCACAGTGCAGAAGTTATTAAGACTTAATGATTATGAAAAGCTTCTCATACAATTTTATAGAGACAATATATGAGGATAAAATTAGTCACAAATTTTGCCCACATTTTCTGACATAAATAATTGTTAGATATTATTGCTGCCTTATAAAAACATCACAGTGCAGACGTTATTCAGACTTAATGATTGTGAAAAGCTTCTCATACAATTTTATAGAGACAATATATGAGGATAAAATTAGTCACATATTTGGCCCACATTTTCTGAAATATAAATAAGTGTTAGATATTATTGCTGCCTTATAAAAACATCACAGTGCAGAAGTTATTAAGACTTAATGATTGTGAAAAGCTTCCAATACCATTTTATAGAGACAATATATTAGGATAAAATTAGTCACAAATTTGGCCCCTATTTTCTAAAATGCAAAAAATTGTTAGATATTATTGCTGCCTTATAAAAACATCACAGTGCAGAAGTTATTAAGACTTAATGATTATGAAAAGCTTCTCATACAATTTTATAGAGACAATATATGAGGTGTAGTGCGACGACTAAGTCCATGGCATTCAAAACCTTTCTTCCCGACCCCACTTCATGTCCTCCCGCACTATCATTCCATTCCTTTCCTTCACGTCGCCCCTCGCTCCCCGTCACTGCAACCCCCTCCCTCCGATGCTGCCATCTTGTCTGCCTCCTGTGTGCTCCCCGCACTCTCCTACTTAACCCCCCCCATTTCACCATCACGCCATCAGTCTGTCTCTCGCTTCAACTTCACGTTCTGCATAAACTCCAACGTCTTCCTCTTTTCCAACACCCCAACATCGCGGCCTGAGGGCACTCGACAGGACGGTGTGGCCCCCGCCGGGGTGGCCATACTACGTGGTTGCAGAGTCGTGGTTGTTTGGTCCCCCTAACTAATCAACCTCATCATTTAGTCCCCTCCTCATAACCTTCCCTAACTGCCACCTTCGGGCACCCAGACTTGCTCAATACCATCTTCCTCCTTGCTTTGCTGTGGTGATTGAGTTGTGTCCCGGTGCAGTGGTGAAGGGAGAAAGAAAGACAAGAAAGAGTGGAAGGGATCGTTGAAGTGAAGTGTGAGTCGCAGTCGCATCCAACCAAAGCACTTTGTCTGAGTTGTAAATCAGTACCAGAGTCTATCTTCTCTCTATTTGGCTGGACCGGATAGGACCTCGGAGAGAAAGGTAGTGTCTTCCTAAATTGCCAGTGCGGGGGTGGGAACGGCCTCCTGAAACAAAACGTCGGGGTGTGAGCGGCCCGGGGTAGTCCCAATAAACGCCGGAGGTGGGAGCGGCCTTAGTACAAAAAACGCCGGGAGTGTGAGCGGCTCCAGGTTGCCCAAAAACGCCGGGGGTGTGAGTGGCCCTAGTACAAAAACGTCGGTGCGGGAAGGAAGACAGCAGCACATTTCATAATCACATTTATCCACATTCATAATCACCCATAGCCAGGTGCAGATAGGAGCATATATCTTTTGTTGAAACCTCCTATCTTGGTCGGGTAGACAGTACTAACTGCACCATTGGTCTGTCATTGACTTCGGTCACCCGGACTAGCTTACTACAGACTTCCGAAGAAGGCGAATCTGAGCCGCCACATCCATCTCCCACCAGAAGTCACTGCCCAGCAGCGGCGAGACAGAGCAGAAAGAGCAGAGCGCAGGAGACTTGCAGCAGCAAACAACAACTGCCGCAGTCCCAGCCCGGACAGACGGAGAGAGCAATGGTGAAAGTATTAGAGCGATTTGGAGCCTTCTGTGACGAACAATCGCCTTATCAAATTTAAGATCTAGCAATAACCCTCAAAACATACACCTGGGTCGAAAAGAGGGGCTTGGCGCTGACACTTCGCTAAAGCTCCGTTCGCGCAAGCCCAATATGAGAGTTTCAGGCAGAAAGGCAGAATAAAGGCCAACTTGTAAAAATGCCGATGGTGGCATGTATGGTGGCAAGAGGAAAATACTAACTTAATTCATCCTTCTTCATCTTAAACAATCAAATTGAAATCACGAAATAGTTTTTGGAGGAAATCGACACTGCACTGGGCTTAAGAAACAGTTTCTGAATCTTGTAGTCTTTGGTACAGATGTTGTAGTTGGTTTCTTCAAATATTTTTAATCTCAGTTTTTTTCACTCAGTGTCATTGCACTTATTGTGCAGGGCCCAAAACAATTTGCTAAAAGACCAAAAATACTGCCCATTTGGAAAACTTGTTTGTAGATGGCTCTGGGCAAGCCAAAATATGTCAACAACTGCTGCAGTAGAGCGCAAATTAGCTGGCCTGGAGGCGCCCAGCCCCAGTGCTCAAGTAAGAAGTGGAGCTGATGAATAATGCTTATTTTGTATGTTATTGCTAGATGCTGACCAAATATTACCCTATCTTGGCTCCTCTACATCTCAAAGCATATAATTAACTAAAATCCCAAACCATCAACCTGGCCACAGTTGATCTGATACAAGCATGGTGAGTTCGGCCGTTCTTCAGCTTCCGCTGCTACTTTGCCTTCTCCGTGGCCAAACACGCTCTCTTCGTCACCTTCTCGATCACTCCTATCGCTCAAACACCCCCTTCCCCCTATCGCTCTAATCAACAGCTGTTTTCCTTCATTGGAATGCAGACTGCTGATTTCATCATTGCTCTTAGGGCTGGCCCTGATCATCCAGCCCACTCTCCGCTCTGCGAGAGATGTTGCGCCCTCAAGATTGCCGCTCTTGCTTGGCTTTGCATGGGCCAGCAGCCTGTGCAACTGCTGCCCCTCTACGGAAGCCAGCTCAACTGGCGATTGCCATCTCTTTGTCTTCAATGAGCAAAATACGAGTCTCTGGGGGACTCGGTGCTCTCTGCCTCCCCAGGGCGGAAGCTCCTTCCGTTCCAATTGGCCCATGCTACAGCAGGGATCTGACTGCCTTATGCCCTCAATTGGCAGCCCTCTTTAGGGCAGGCTTCATGCTAGAAAAGCCAACTTCAGCTGTGTGCACCAGCTTCAAAATAATACTTTGCCTATCGCGTCTTTATGGCACTTTTGTTTTCATCCGTTCTTATCGTTCACTTTGGCAGCTAGACAGCCCTGTTCTGCAATCTGCTCTGGTTGAAGGGAACTTGGACAGCCACCAAGCAGCCCGACAAATGAAATGTCTCGGGCTCCGGCATCAGCAGCCAGGGCGTCAAGCAGGGCTCGCTCTACCTCAATGACGGCAAAGGCCACGAGCACTGCCAGGACCGCCAGGAGCGAACACGACTGGCACTATGGTGACCAGAAACCCTAGTCCTCTGGACGCCATCACCAGGCAACCTCCAAATGGAAGTGATTGTTGCCATCCTGCTCTTCATGCTGTCTTGCACTTTTTCTGCCCAAAGAAGGCTCAATGACTTAGCTGCTTGAAAATAAAAACAGCTTATCGCTCGATTCCCAAATCACAATGCCACTGCATGAATGGACGCTCCGTTTTTCTTTCAAGTCTTAGAACGGCAGTCATGCATGCAATAATGTAGGCTATTAGAGTACTGTTTAGTTCTTGCTCTTTTTTTGGCTATCTTTTGGCCACATTATATTTTTCTTATTGCACAGCCTTTTGGGCCTCAGAGAGCAGCTGGCCTGGCAAGGAGACTACGGACTGGGCTTTGGAGGAAGGCAGGGCAGCCTTTTTGCGCATAAAACTCTGTTGAAATCGGCTCTGTTTTGATAGTCAGAGCACAGGCCCAGGGTCTAGGAATGCAAATTTCCATCCACATCCCACTTCCTTTTTCTACGCGCATGCACTGCCCCTTACTGCGTTACACGTCTACCCCTCTTCTCCCAGTCTCCATCAGCACTTACTCTGCTCTCCTCCCACTCTGACAAGCCCCATCTGGCCACGCCTCCCCAGCTGCCCTAAACACAGGGGTGGGCACAAAGGGAAGATGGGGGGAGTGGGGGCCAAGGGGGGGTGGAGTGAGCCACTCAGATCTGATGCCTTCATTTGCACTTCCAGCGCTCTCCAACCCACACCACTCTCCCCTCCGCCATTTCATCACCCCATCCACTAACTCTCTTATGCCTCCCTCACATAGGCATGAGAGCTAAGGCGGTGTAAGATAGATTGAGGTTGGAGGATGGTGGCTAAGCCACCTTCCAGGCGCCCAGTGCATGCAGCGAAAGCGAAAGTGATCCAGCAGATGTCAGGCCAGCGGGCCTCTTCTTGTCCTACCAGAGAGCGATCCTCTTCAGCGGGGGACCACCTCTGGCGCGCAAGATCCGAAGAAGCCGCTGGCCTCCAAGCCTTGACACCCCGCCATATCGCTCAAATGCTCAATCAGGGCCTAGCCCTCCCAACTATTGCACAATCACCACCCCAGTCGCCTCCAGGGGCCCATCCTCAACCTTCCGATCCACCTATCGCAAGGCCTTGGCCTCTCCTTCTCAACCAGCTCCTGCACAGCCTCCAGTCTCCCCACCTTTGGCTCCCAGGCCCTCCTCCCCTCCACCCAATCACCGTTGGATTCATCAAGACCCTTTTGTGGATCAGACGGAGGAAGAGCAAAATGCACGCATCATGGGCACTCTCAGGGACTGCCTGCAAGGCGGCGATGGCTCAGTCCAGCTGTTCCCATTCTATTCAGGCCGCTCTCTTTGGAAACGAGTTTTGGGCACAGCCTTCAATCCTTTCCGCCGCCAAGGCTGCAGTGAGGGACCTCCACAAAATCCCCCTCACTCTCCATCTCCCCAAGCCTCCCCTCACCACCGGAGCGCCTCCAATGAACCGGCGGCTGCAGACCCTCCTCTCGCGCAATCAACACCAGTCCAGCCAGCCCCTCCTATAGTGGCCTCCCAGATGGGGGATATGGAAACACACATGGATCTGGGCCCTCTCTTGCAACAGGAGCAAGAAAGAGGCAGAAGCCATACTAGATGCACACCCATGAGAGGGTCACGCAATACATCACACCTTTCAGGCCCGGCTGCTTCTTCGCCCCCACTGCCTAGGCCTTCCAGTCCTCCTCTAGCTCAGGACGCCAATGTCCATTTGGAATGGCAATTTCAAGCCAAGCAGCAGTTGCATGAGTTGGCAAGATGAAGGTTGGAGGAAGATGGTTGGGCAGCAAATCACTCATTCCATCCTGCGCCTGTCAATCAATGGATGGGTACTACGCTGCCTGAAAACTCAGTCGCCTCCAATTCCCTGCCTCCATCACATGCCATTCCACTGCCCATGCTGCCGTCTCCGCACACTTCTACAATGCCTCCCCCACACCAACAAGACACTTTCTTGGATGATCTTGTCGAGAGGTTGATTCAAAGACATGAAGCAGACCCGACAGCATGGCACCAGCGCATACAGGAGGCCGCCCAGTTCTTCCTAGCTCTATCCCATGTCCACAACCCCCACCTTCACCGCCTCCTCCTGCCCCGCCTTCTCAATTGAGCAAATGGGAAAGGGAGGAGGAAATAAGACAGCACCAATTTCAAATTGAGAAAGTGTGAAGGGAGATGGCTGAGCAGGAAGCGGCGGCTTTACGGTGGCAAGTTGAACTGGAAATGAACTGCTCAGTGGAGACTCAGTCTACGGTACCTCTTGGGCCAGACACTCCATTCTCTAGACCTACTTTGCCTCATCCCACTTCAACAAATCCTCCCTCTCGTTTGCCTTCTCGCCCAGCGCCCTTTGATGGGTCTTTGCCCTTGCCCAGCCAGGCAGGGGGTATCGCACAAGCGGCAGGGTCATTCGATGGGCAGGGAGTTAATGAGCAGAGTACGCATCACCAGACATTCTATACCCCGGCCACAGGGCCACCCTCCCACCCACCTACAAGCCACACTAATGCTTTTCCCTCCCCTACCCAGCCCTCCTTTCACCCATCCCCAGTAGATTTCTTTTTACCTCAGCGCCAACATCCTGCCCTTTCTCCTTCCCTTGAGTCTGGGCCCTCGCACATTCCTGCCCATTTTCCCAATCCTTTGAGGGCGCCTCATGTCGCAACTGGGTCCCATCCTGGCACTTCCGGAACAGCCTTTTCTCATTCCAGACCCACTAGATCCACTTCTCAACCTTCATCTGGTGGGAAGCGGATGAGCAGAAGCAGTGGAGGAGGCCAACAGGCTGGGCCATCAGCACCATTATCGACACCTATGGACACTGAGGTGAGGGGATTGCGTGGCGATTTCCGTAACCTTCAACAGGCCATGATACAAAATATGACCACTATGGTTGATCGTCTTGCTCAGATTGCCCAAACTTTGACTGAAAGAAGCAGGCCTTCTAGTAGGGCAAGTCACAATTTGTCACAGGTCCATCATGACGTATCGCACGCCGCTCCTGCAGAGGTCCATGCGGGCCAAGCTCTTCCAGAGGCCAACATGCCGCCTCCTCTCGCTCCACCACGCCCTCGCCGCACAGGTGCTCCCTCTCCTACTCCTCCAGGCATTCCCATCCACATTGCCCAACATGGAGCAGGACAGCCCGCACCGGCCCCTGCAGCCCCGGCCATCCCACAGGTGGACTTGCAGGACACTCCTGGCCATGGTCCTCAACAGGCTCTGGTTCCCCATCCGGTGGCTGCCCCCAACCCTCCCCCGCAGTTCCAGTTCTGCACTTGCTACCAATGCACAGACCCTCAAGCCCCACAGCCTCACATTTTGCGCTGTTTTGAGACAACCTTTGGCACTGAGTACAAGGATCATGCTGGATTCAATGGCATAACGGAGGCACCAAGCAAATTTTTCAGTCACTTTGATACGGCATGTGAGATGCAAAATCTTTATTGCCCTAGGCGCAAGGCGCAACATTTGGCACCACGATTGCTAGGCGAGGCTAAGCGGTATTTCCAGTGTTTGCCCTCACAATATGCTCAGAACTATGATTTCTTGAAAAGAGCCCTTATGGAACATTTGATGCAACCCAAATTTCAACAACAGCGCTTCGAATGTTATGATTCTTTGATCATGCAACCTTCAGAGACAGCTCAGGAATTTTGCTTGCGTCTTCAGGAACATTCACAACGAGTTTGGCCCAATAGCTCACCTCATTCGCTCGATCCTATATTGATGAAGAAATTCATTGAGGGATTTCCTCCTGATGTGCGTGCACGCACTGAAGCTCTCATTCCACCTCACCTTCAAAGAGCAGTCCAAATTGCAGCGAAGCTGCAAGCACAGAAGGCGCAGGGTCTACCTCTCCCTGGCTCTATGGGCGGCCCCGGCACCCTCAACTTCTCCGTCGCCGCCCCCGACCACGCCCTGCCGATGGCCATGCCCAACCAGGTACCTACCTCTGGCTCTTTCATCTATCAGACCACTGCGACTGCCCCACAGTCCACACCTAAGGACTTTTGGAAAGAGCAGGAACTGAAGAAGAACAGGGCTCAGTCTCCTTCTCCCTCCAATTCGCAGTCTTGGTCTCAGGGTGGCAACAACAATCGTTCCAATAATCGCCAAAACAACAACAACAATCGTTCAAACAACAACAACAATCGCCAAAACAATTCTAGCTCCAATCAGCATCCTATGGGTCCTTGTCACTTATGCGGGAAAACGGATCATATTTGTTGCTTCTGTGCTCGCCCTTGCGCTAATTGCAACAGGAGGGGTCACCGGGAGGAAGAATGTAGGCAGAAATGCATATTGTGCAAGAAGGAGGGACATCCGAGTTGGCTTTGTCCTCTTTACAAGGGGTTGAAGTTGACGGAGTCAGAGCCAATCATCAGCTTCCCACCTTCTTCCATGCCCGCGCACAACCATGCCACTCATTTCCATCACCCTCCTCCATCCCTCACCTACCCCTCAGCTCTCCCGACAGAGTTGTCTCACTCCGATGCTCTTCCCTGCCCTCCTCCTGACTATTCTAGCCACTCTCATTTTGGGGGCCACATTGGCATGATAGCAGGCAAGGGTAAGAGAGATGGCCGTACGTATGCCATGGTGGTGAAGACGAAGCTGAAGACAGAGCAGGAGCTGGGCTACTTGAACCCAATGCACCAGTTGCCACACTACTTGACCTGCAGAGAGCTGGGCGATGACGTCTCCATGCTCACCGTCAATCTCGAGTGCGGCAAGGTCATCAATGCCATTCCCGTTCTACGCTGCTTCAATTCCCCCTCCACAGTGGCTCCAAGAGAGGCGGTTATTTGGGATTGCCTTTGCCACCCAGGAGGATGTCCAAACATGGACATGACTCTCATCTACAGTTTCTTGACAGATGAGTCATTGGTCTGCGGAGGTTGTGGTCGCAAATGGGACAGATTCTGGCTCAGCACAAGCCATCTGCAATGCGCCAAGGAAGATTGCAACTTTGCAGTCTGTGCCGATGGCTGCCTCTTTTCTCGCTCCTTTTCCAACTGCCTTCCACCCGCCTTTGAGGCAGACAAACAGGCCTCAGTTATTGGCACTTCACAGTATGCCACCTACTTGCTCATTCAAGAGGACTGGCTTGAAATGCAAAAACGATTGCAAACTCATTCCCAATCCTATGTGATACCTGATCCTGTATTCGTTGAGGATCCGGTGGAGGCAGTGCAGCTGCAGTTGGAGGCCAGCCAGGTGTTGCCGATTGACTCATTGCTCACGCTGCGCTCCAGGAAGCAGACAAAGACGCCGAAGAAGAAGTCAGACAAGAAGCGCACCTGCCTGCCCATCACCACGCAGCCGGAGGCCTCTGACACCAACTCTTCCAACAGTCACAACCTTCCTTCCTCTTCCACTCCTCTTCCATCCACTATCCCTGATGACCAAGGCTGGTGGTCAGATGGAGAGACGGAGTCCGTGGCGACGGCCAACAGCTCTTCGGCCATGCAGAGCAAGGAGAAAGAGGAGGATGATGAAGATGCCGCGTTGGCAGCCTTTGTCAAGCGTGCCTACGACTCTGATCCTCCGCCCTCTCAGACACCGCCGGCGCAGCAATCACCATCAGGTGACTCTGCTTCTTGCTCTCCCTCCTCAACCACCATTCTTACAGAGCTCTCTCCTTTGACAGGACTAGAGGAGGAAGAGAGAGAGGAGCCTGAAAGGCGGGCATCGTTGGCGTCTCCGGTGCTGCCACCGCCACCTACACAGACAGTGTCGGAGTTGTCCTCTGAACTGTCCTCCACCATGCAGCCCACGTACCTGAGCAGTCCCCCGATGATGGAGCCGTCCTCCGTGCCACCCAGCACCATCCAGCCCAAGGTGGAGAACATGGACGTGGAGTCGCCGCAGCTCTCCACTCTCTCGCTGACACCGAGGCCATGGATCATCAACCCTCTTCCCCTTCTCTTGCTCGAACCACCACCTGCTCTCCACCTCTTCAGTTGGAGGCAACTACGGAGCCGCAGCCTTCCCTGGTCATCGCCGACCCCAACGCGGAGACTCCAGCCAGCCAGCCCAGTCCCATGGAACCTCCTGCTCTGCTCCAGCCTGATCCTAGAAAGGAGGGCACGACGCTGGCCGCAGAGGAGGCAGCTAGCTCACCCTCAGAGCCCACTTCGCCCTCGGCTCTCAACCTCACTAGCGGCCTCCAAACTCCCACCTTGCACTCATCCTGGGCTGAGTTAAAGGAGACGGAGCAGCAGCATGCGGACCCGTCCAAACCGCCGAAGCCCGTCTGGACGCTGGAGACAGCGTTGGATGGCTTCCTGTACACCGACTGGATCGACAAGTCCCACCATCTCTACAAGTCCTGCGTGCAGATCTTCATGGACTTCCCAGACTCACCTCTGCAGGAACGTCTCAAGGACATCATGCAATCAATCATGGCCGGCCGCCTGCGCAAGGACAGCGATTCCAACTTGAACATGGTGGATGCCATCGCCAAGCTCACCAAGCATCGCTCTGTCTTTGAGAAGGACACTTACGGTGCCATGTCTCTGTTCCTCTTCCACTTCCTCCACCTCACCCTAGAACTGGAGTTCATCAGCCTTCACCTCATTCCCGCCATGAACCTTCTCAAAGACAAGTTCCTGATTGGGCCCAAGGACGTGACTAGTGCCTGGCATCCCAGATCGACGGCTCCTGCTTTGACTGGGCCGAGGACAGGGGCTTCGACCACGCCTACCTCCGCTTCACCGACTGCAACACACCCTTCAAGCAGTTCACCAACAACGTCTTCACCAGACACACCCCGGAGTACATCCTCACGGTTATCGGCAATCACTGGCCTTGGCTCCAACAGTTCCTCTGGTGGCTACTGGCGGCGGGAGAAATCTTTGCCCAACACCTCCTCCTTCTTGTTCTCTCTGATGATGCATCCCAGCGCTAGTGGGCATCATCCGGGCATGCTGTGCCTACATCCCTCGCACCGTCTTCGTCGTCTTCTGGGAGGCCTTGCAACAGCTCATCATTGGCGTCTCTCACCCCAACCTCAAGCCGCAGCCCATCCACCACCAATCCTGGTACAAATCGGACAGCTTCTGCTCCCTCCTCAAGGCCCTGGGTCATCGCCAGGCTATGCAGGACCCCATTATCGATCTTGAGCGCTTCCACTCCTTCCTCATCCTCCACACCACCAGGCCCTGCTTCGGCCGCAGCTACAGCAGGACTTGCGAGGTTGTGACGGATCTGATTGTTCAGGAGAAGGAAGAGGAAGAACGGCGCTGGCAGCGATGACAGCTGGGCATCACGGAGGAGATGCAACACAAACACCAGCTGCAGGCCGAGTTGACTGCCCTGAAGGAACAGGAGGACACAGAGGCGGAGATGGCCAAGCAGGCTGCTGAGGCCACGGCAGCAGCCCAGGCGGAGAAGGCTACAGCAGAAGCGGAAGCAGCAGCTGTGGCAGCCCAGGCGGCACAGGAGGTGCTGGCCGCTGAGGAAATTGACCCCCACCTCCACCCCAATGCCCTGGATGAGAATGACGCAGAGAGCTCTGCTCTTGAAGGCATGGAGCTTGCAGAGGCGGGAGGCACAGAGTCTCTTCCTCCAGCCAACAAGAGTGCATCCACTGAGACAGCGATGATCAGCGAAGATGACCAGCCCACCCACCGCGCTCCCTCCGACATCATGGACAGCGCCACCCTGGACCCTCCCAGTTCGCTGCCTCCCTCATCCCCATGCCCACCCCGCACCCTTCCTCAACATTCTCACCACTCTCCTTCACCCACCCATCGCTCTTCCAGCCGCAGACGCCCGGTACAGGCTCCATCTGACTGCCGCGACAGCCACAGCAGCTCCAGCAGCAAGGAGCACAGCAACCGTCAGCGCAGGGACAACAACTCCTCCAAAGGCCGCAGCAGCAACGGTAAAGATGGTGGAGAGCAAGGAGACCGATGTGGGAGCGCCCATTCCTCCTCTCGCGGCCATAGCCGTCATTCCTCTTCCCACACTCAGCTTAGCCGCTCCAGCAGCAAACACCGCCACTCCGACCTGCCCTCCTATCAATCGCCTCTCCCCAAGCGCAAGCCTCAGTACCACAGCATAGACCCCTCAGTCTATGCTGGAAAGATTTGTCTATCCATGGCATGGGCATCTGGCTCTGACAGAGTCTCTGTCTCCACCATGTCCCAGGACAACGTCCCCAAGCCTATCACTCGGTACATCACCCAGGACGTGGAGACACGCTCCAACAAGTACGTGAACATGGCCCAGGTTCCCATCCTGTGCAACAGCAACATGCTCCCCAACTGGTTGCAGAAGGTAGACAAGGTTGACTCCTACCCCTTCATCTTCATCCTGGACAGAGTCTTTGAGCAGATCACCTACAAGAACGCTCACGTCCACTACGTCGACTGGACAGCCTACAACCTCGATCGCTACATCTGCGACCTGAAGCAGCTCTGCGCCATCTACGCCACAAGGGATGGCACCAAAACTCCACAGGGCCAGAAGCTCCCTCGGTGTCATCTCCTCATCATGGGCCCCAGGGACTTCCTCTACCAATCGGCCGTCTGCGGGTGCCAGCACGGCAAGACCTTCAAAGCCTTCTTGCAGAACCTCCGGGACATGTACTCTCACTGGTCCTTCAGCATCCTCCACCCTCCACCCTGCCGAACGAAGCCAGACCTCAATCTGGCCTGCAACTGCCACGGCTACTGCAAGGGCTTCTGCCAGCCCTGCTATGCCTATCACAGCAACTTCCTCCAGTTCTACCTGCTCATGGAGGGCCAAATCTTTGGTCTCTATCGCACGGAGAAACAGCAGGAGGGGATATTCCTTCAGAGAGAGAAGGATTGCAACAAACGCCATGAGGAGAGAGGCAAAGAGCCCCAGCCACTGCCCCACTTCCACCGCAACTGGTACCCGCTCAACGACATGTTCCACTACTGGCTCTCCTCCCACCAGTCCCTCTTCTACAAGACGGGCCCGTCCGGAGAGGAGGAGCTCACACCCGCCACCTACTTCGCCATCAGCATCCACTACATCATGGAGCTGGGCAAACCCGGTGGCTCCCTCCACCTCCAGCTCAGCAAGTGCATTGTCCGTGACGTCGAGACCTTCACCAGCATTGCCGCCCTCTCCGGTCACTGGCGCCCCACACCTCCAGGCACCCATCTTCAAGGCTTCCTTTCCTACGCCAACTGCGAGCTGTTCACCAAGCAGGAACGGCCTATCAACTATGAGATTCCCATCCCACTCAAGTTCCTCATCTCCAACTTCATGGCAGGCCTGTCCATCAAGCGGTTCGGCTACATCAAAACCTTCATCCGTGCTGCCCGGGAAGAGATGAATGGCAGAGCTCTGTCAGATGGTGTGGGTCTCCCTACGGGCCTCTCCCCTGCCTCCACTTCCGATCCCCTCTGCACGGACATCTTCAGCACCCAGCTGCAGTCCTCTTCTCGTATGGTGCTCAACCGCATCTGGCCTCCACTCTCCTCCGCTTTGGCGGCGTCTGCCGGACCCTCTGCAGCACCCACCTTGCCATCCACCCCTTCCTCTGCGGCAAGCTTGTCGACCTGGTCCACCCCGAGGTCCACATCATCTGCTCCCATCACCATCACCCTCCAATCCACACCCTCCTCTCCTTCCACAGCCAATCGCTTTGCGCTGCTGGAGCCGGACACACCCTCTACTTCAGCTCCCCCTCTTGTGGATCTGGAGCAGGGGTTGGAGAGTTTGGAAGAGGCTGAGCCGGAGCCGCTGCTGCCGCCCTCCGATCTCCCTGAACTGGCACGGCTGGAATGGGAGCTGCTAGCTTCCATGACAGCTGAACAATTCGCTCGCCACGAGGCCATCGAATTGAAGAAGAAAGAAGCCCAGGCCAAGGCCGCCAAGGAGGAGAAGGCTCATCAGCTGCGCGAGGAACGCAGGAAGAAGGAGGAGGATGAGAAGCTGGCATGCATAGAGAAGGCTCGGAAGGAGCGAGAAAGCCAGGAGCGTGCACGCCTTGTGGAGGAGGCCACAGCGGCGGCCAAACGCGAGGCAGCGGAACAGCTGCGCCTGCAGCAGGAGGCTGAGCTCGAGCGCCAGCAGGCAGTGCTGGCGGCCGAAAGGGCCAAGCAGCGCGAGGCGGCCAAGGCTCAGCTGGAGGACCGCCGCCGACGCATGCTCAACCTCATCGGACACACAACCACCTCCCCGTCACCAGGTACCCACTCTCATTCCTTTTCCTCTCGCACTACTTCTGGATCTACTACACTCAATTGCATGTTCATCTTTTGCTTGTCTCTTTTCTTGCTCCCAGGCTTCACATTTGGTTCTCCCGCTTCTTCCTCCGCTCTATCACTAGTTCATTCCAACCATTCTCTTTATCCCAACTCCACTCCCATTCATCGCTTTCCTCGACAGACTCACTTCTCGGTCCATGACGAGGATGAGTGGAATAGGGACATAGACAAGGTTGAGAAAGATGTGGAAATGGAAAGAAGAGTCCGTTTGCGGTTAGGATTTGAGACAGCAGAGGACCTCCGTTGGGTGAGAGAACAGCAGCACTACAAAGATTGGCGCAATTTCTGGATCTTTCTGGGCGTTCTTGGCAGACTCATAGCTCACAATCACAATTGGGTGATGCAATGCGTGGATGATCCAGAGGATGAGCGCCCATTAGGCTGTCTCGTTCGACGCCGCCGTTCGAACCCTTGGTACACATCCTGCTTTCTCTGCCCCTTCTTTGCCCTTATCGCTCTCCTGGAAAGCTGTTTCAAAGCTATTGGGAGGCGATTTCTATTGCACATTTGCGAGCCCCTCCGGCTCGCTTTCTGCTGTTGTGGCTCTGAATCCGAAGCTCCGCCTCCGTTGGCCACTTCTACTCCGCCCACTGCTAGCACCCCATATGTCACTGAAGTAGACGAGGTCGCCCCTACCCCTCCAGCCATCCTCTCATTGCCTCCCCCTCCCACTCTACCTCCTATACAGCCGGGCATGCACTTAGGCTATGGCTCCCATATGCTCGCCTTTCCCGGCCAGTCTGCTGTTGGCCCATGTTTCTTCCCATTGACACGACGAGATAGCTCACTCCTGGCCACCTATGGGCCTATCTGGCCGCCTCCATCCGACAATTATGCTCATGACCGTAGGCCCGTTCAGGACCCAGTTCTGCTTCCAGAACTCTCCGTTGAGCTTCCACCTGAACTTCAACGCTGGCAGGAAACGCTAGATAAGTTGCCTCTAGAACTAGTGCGCTATTTGCACAGCAGGCGTCCTGCCATAGCACAATGGAATGAGCACACTCCTGGCTGGCGGGAGGTTGGTTCTCCCACGGTTCTCCCTATGGTCTGTCCAGCTGACAAACCGAAAGATGATGACTATGAGAACCGTTTTTACATCCCAGGCTCCGCCTATTGCCCCAAGGAACCTGACATCCTTCATGCACACCGCAACTGCGGTCAGGTGAGCCTGCTTGTGGACTCTGGTAGCCAGGCCACTCTTCTTGGAAGCAGCATTCTCAATGGCATGGCCCCTCGGCCACGTGTTCTACGCTCACATTTGCCAATCATAGGGCTAGGCGGCACCACCTATCGTACGACGGAGGTATTGATTGAGCTCAATATTGGCAGCTACACAAAAATCCTGCCTACCAAGGTCTTGCCCAATAGTGGAGAACCAGGTTCCCTTCAAGGCATAGTCGGGATGGACTACTTTCTGATGGACATTTACTCTTTGGGCAAAGAACCTCCGCCTATCATCTTTGATGGGTCTAGAGGCACTATGCAGTTTGGTGAGGTCACAGTGCACTTGGATGTGCAACGCCGTCCTGTGCGCTACGGAGACCAATCTCCTTCCTCAGGCTCTTCTACCCCACAGGCCCTCACGCCTTCACCTCGCAGCTCGCCTGCACGCACAAATCCGGAGCCCCCCCCCCAACCCCCCCCCTCCCCCTCCCCCCCCTCACGCCTTCACCTCGCACTCGCCTGCCCCTCACACCACCCAGCCTCTTTTCCCCTCCTTCTTCTGCTCCATCCAACCAAAGATCCATTTTGCGCTCGCCGACAGTCCGGTTTCCGGATCTTCCAGCCTCTCCTATTGAACCTTCTGCCCTCAGACGGTCTGCTTTGCATAGACCTCCTCCCTACTACCCGTCTCCATCCCCGCCACAGCTGGCGGGCCAGTTCGCGTCTCCCTCGCCCAGCACGCCAACCCCTTCGCCATCTCACCCTGGTGCAGCCCCGTCTCCTTCCCGCCCTCTTTCTACCTTTGGCCCTTCTTTCTCCTCAGTCTCACATACCCATATCGAGCAATCCAGCTCAGGTGTAGGCACTGTCTATCATCCACAGCAATTGGAGGAGCCTGTGGCCATTCCTTATACACCTGGCCAATCTTCTGTGCCTGGTGGGGTACATGTTGGCATGCTCGGAGGCCGGTCTACTGCAAATACTATTTCGCCTTTGGCTCCAGGCTTTTGGGAAACAGGCAATGGCCAATCTGGTTCATATTCAGCGGCCCAGGGCCCATGGCGTATAGTAGATGAGGAAGACACCGCTGAAACCCTCTCTTTCACTCAGCTGAATTGGCCCACTTCTCATTCGCCTCCACCTTCACCGCCACCTTCAGTGGTGATTGACATGCCTGAGATCGACTGGCCCGACGATTCCGCTTATTCCCAATGCTCGGCTTCAGAGCAGGAAAGAGTCGATGCTTTGGCAGAGGCGATGGAGGAGGAAGATTTGCTGGAGGATTGCATGACGGATGTGGGCTTGGACCTATTCGTTTATGCCGCTGAAAACATTGATCTCCCTCCCTTTTCACGCCGTTATGGCCCTGTCCTTTGCCCTCAGGCCCACGGCAAATCCATTCACATCTCGTCTTTATCTGAGCCTATCGATTCATGTTCTCGCTCCACAGTTTCCTCGCTCGTCATAGCCGACCCTTCTGAGGCCGCCGTCCTCTCTTCACCTTCCTCCGAGCCCTCCATCTTTCTTCCTGACACACTCACTTCGGCTGACGCCCAGGGTTCCTATCTTGCGGAATTTCACAATACCACTTCTTCTCCGCAAATGATTCCAGCACAGGCCATTATTGGAAGAGGCTCTTTGATGGAAGGCACTTCATTCATTCCTCTTGACAAATCGCTCTTGTTAGGCAAAGCATCCTATGTCGCATCTTCTAGTTCCGACCAGGCCTTTCCTTCACCCTGTCGTGATTGTCACATGCACAAGGTCAATTTATCGCATCTTTCCAAACGACACCGCAAGGAAGCTCAGGCCCTACTTTGCAAATATCGGTCTGTTTTTACAACTGATAAGAAAGATGTAGGCCATTGCGATTGGTTTCGCTTTCGCATGCGTTCTTACCTCCGTTCTATTCCCTGCAAAACTCAAACTTTCTCTGAATTAGAGACCGCCATTTTGCGCCAGAAGATCTCGGAACTAGAGGCTCAGGATGTGGTAAAAAAGAAGCTGTCCAGCTATAATAGCAAGGTCGTTCTCGTTCCTAAGCGCACTAGCGCAGGTGCAGATCTGTCGAATCCGGACAACTGGCGTTTCTGCCTCAATCTAATCCCTGTCAATTGCAGTCTAGTACCCTCTGAATACCAAAATTGGAACGCTATGAAAATCAAGGATGCTCTGGAAACCCTTTCTGGTTCTTCCTTCATTTCCATTCTTGATGCCTGCAACGCCTTTTTCACGCTCAAATTGGAAGAAGACAGCCAAGATTTATTTGGCTTCCGTGCACTAGGCGATTCTTACGTTTTCACACGGGTACCTCAGGGTCTTCGCTATGCCAGTCACTTCTGGCAGTATGCCATTGATACTATCATGGCTGAATATCGCTCAAAATTTTTCTTGTCCTACGCCGACGACATGGCCATTTATACTAGCGCACCAGAGCAAGCTTCTTCCCCTTTTGCTCTTCACCTCAGTCAGCTAGAATTGGTTTTCAAACGGCTCCAGGAATCAGGCGTTAAAATCTCAGCGGCTAAAGCTCAAATAGCCCAGTCCAAGGTTTCTTGGCTAGGCTTCCAGGTTTCTGGCACTTCGGGTGTTTCTCCCGACCCTGACCGCTCGGCTATTCTGGCAGCCGCTACGCCCCCAACAGATGCCAAATTGCTCAAAACCTTTTTGTCCTCTGTTCAATATTGGATGTGCCACTTGCCTAAATACTATCATGTGGCCAGCCCTTTATATGATCTATTGAAAGCCAAAGTTCCTTGGCAGTGGGGCCCCGTCCAACAGGAGGCCTTTGATTCCGTCCGCTCTCTTATCGGCAATGCTGCCCAATTGCTCTTTCCCAGAGACGATGTTCCCTTTCGCGTTCGATGCGATGCTAGCTGGGAGGCTTGCGGCTATATGATCACTCAGACGCAGACAGATGGCCTTGAGCGACCACTGGCTTTTGGAGCTCATAAATTCACCGAATCCGAAACTAAAATGCCCATTTTTGACAAAGAATGCTTCGCCATCGTTTTTGCATTTCTGCAAAATCATAAATGGCTGCACTATCCTAAGGGCGGGTCCACCGTTGTCTTTACCGATCACAAAAGCCATGAACATTTGTTCACTTGCAAGAGCAGCAGTTCTCGTATCGCTCGTTGGCGCTCCAGATTGAGTGCCTACGACATGACTATTCAATACGTCAAGGGCACTTCTCCCGCCCATCGCCTACCTGACTTCCTTTCTCGTCTTTGGAGCACGCCTCAACCGGGCAAAAAGACTAGAGATCTTTTGGAAGCAGAGGACGCAAAATTGCGGGAAAGCCTCCAACAACAGGGCCTTCACCCTTTGCAAAATTTGGGCTCTGCCAAAGAAATAGTCACTTCTATTCCTGTCTTAGCCCCTCTCGCCTCTCGTTATCACGGCCTCCGGGTGGGCTGTCTCGTCGCTGAAACGTCATCCACTGACACAGATGATTTGCCTACTGGCAAAGAGACTCAGACTGAGGGCCCATTGGCGTCTTTGACAGCGACAATTCAGCGTTGCGACCCAGCTATTGACCGTCGGGTACGTGAAATGCTTCAAGGAGGTGAATTATTGACCAGGCATATGAACAGAGGCTTTCGATTGAGCACCGATGGTGTCCTTCTCAAAGTCCTCCATCTCCAAATGGTTCCCGTCTGTCCTTCCCAACTCCAACTCCGCCTCCTTCATGAGACTCATGACAATCCCTGGACGGGAATGCATCAATCTGCTCAAAAGATGCTCTCTCATCTTTCTATGTACACCTGGTGGGAAGGAGTAGGCAAAGATGTGATGGACTATGTTAGGGCTTGTGCCGTGTGCGCCGGCACCAAAAACGCTCCTCGTATCGTCACCCCACTTCTCATTCCTCTCCCATGGCCTAAGGATGTTTTCCAACACATCCAATGCGATGTTATTGGTCCATTTGAGCAAACTTCCAGTGGACACGTTGCAAAATTGCTCGTCGTCTGTGTTTGTTCTCGTTTTCCCATCTCGCTACCTCTTCGCAACACCACTTCCGATCACATTGCGGAAATGCTCATTGACTTTGTTTTCGCCATTTTTGGCGTTCCACAGACCATAGGAGCAGATGCTGGCAGTTACTTCACTTTGCACACCTTCGCTCAAATCATGAGTATGATGGGTGCAACTGTGCGTACTTCTAGTCCTCGCAATCAGAAATCCAATGGCCGTTGCGAGGCCGTGGCTAAGAAGCTCATCACTATCGAACGAAACAAATGGCTGGCTACTCAAATGGCCAATCAATGCCAGGATCTCATTCAATCATCCTGGATTGAACCTGATAGGTTCATCAATCTGGCTTTAATGCCCTATCGTGCAGCTGGCCATCGCAGCCTAGGTGTCTCGCCTTATTTCTGTCTTTTCAAGACAGACATGCGCATGCCTTCACAGGCCATATTGGAGCTAGGTCTTAGCTATTCTGAGAAAGATAGCACTCCACAAATGATGGTGGAACGACTGATCCGGGCGGAAAAGCTCATGCGGCAAATGACCGAAATAGCCTTTCACAACACTAGGCAGCAGTGGACCTCCAAAATGTACCTGCCCAAAGACCTGACGGAAGGTGCTTTGGTACGAGTGAGGCGCGAGGGCAGCCATATCCATAAGAAGGACCCATTCCGCTGGTGGGGCCCCTTCCGCGTCATCTCCATGCTCCCCGCCACCAACCACGTCCTTCTCCGTCACATTCTCTTCCCCGATCAACCAGACTTCGAGGTCCACATCTCCACTGTGAAGGTCACCCATGAACTTGTTCCTTTGCCTTGGAACCCCATGAGCTCACCTATTCACTGGTGGGACCCCATTGGCGACCCCCTACAACCCGATCCTCCAGACCAGTCTCCAAACCGGCGTTCAGGCCGACTACAGGCTGTTGCTGCTCGCCGCAATGCCCAATACTATCTCTTTTATCGCAAAGTCCTCTACAAAGACCCCGTGGACAGATGGGACGAGGTCATTGCTGATGCAAAACAGCAGGCTGCTCGCTTCCGCCTTCAAAGCGGCCTTGATGCTCATGAAACTCTATCGACACCTGATTCTTAGCTCTTTCTCGTCCTTTCATTCTTATAGGCTACTTCTGCCTTCGCAGAGTCTTATGAAAGGAGGGCATGATTGGGCTGATGAATGAAAGGGACTAAAATCTATCGACATATATCGCACAAAAATGAAATAGCAGGAGCTTCATCGAGTGGAGCGAAGAGCGGGACGAAGAAGAAGGAGTGAGCGGCAGCGAGTGAAGGAAGAGCCGCGGATGCGACGCCGCGCAACTTCCTGCCCCCTCTCCCTTGCCCAATTACCGCCCCCTTTGCTTTTTCCCCACATTCAAACATATCTTTGCTTTTTCTAAAGTGACGATATCATTTGCAAAATATTTTTGATGTTTTGAGATTTAGTTATCGTTCTTAGCTTTTATTCTTACAATTTGCAAAATTGTTTGATTCATGATGAACTATCGATCGCGACAATATAGGTCTTGTGAATTATTGATCAAATGAGAAATTTTTAGAATGTTTACATTATTGCTCAATTTGTTCATAGCATTTTTAGCCCATTTATAGTCGCCTAGGGCAATAAAGATTTTGCATCTCACATGCCGTATCAAAGTGACTGAAAAATTTGCTTGGTGCCTCCGTTATGCCATTGAATCCAGCACAATCCCTTGTACTCAGTGCCAAAGGTTGTCTCAAAACAGCGCAAAATGTGAGGCTGTGGGGCTTGAGGGTCTGTGCATTGGTAGCAAGTGCAGAACTGGAACTGCGGGGGAGGGTTGGGGGCAGCCACCGGATGGGGAACCAGAGCCTGTTGAGGACCGTGGCCAGGAGTGTCCTGGGAGTCCACCTGTGGGATTGGCGGGGCTGGAGGGGCCGGTGCGGGCTGGTCTTCTGCTCCATGTTGGGCAATGTGGATGGGAATGCCTGGAGGAGTAGGAGAGGGAGCACCTGTGGGGCGAGGGCGTGGTGGAGCTAGAGGAGGCGGCATGTTGGCCTCTGGAAGAGCTTGGCCCGCATGGGACTTCTGCAGGAGCGGCGTGCGATACGTCATGACTGACCTGTGACAAATTGCGACTTGCCCTACTAGAAGGCCTGCTTCTTTCAGTCAAAGTTTCGGCAATCTGAGCAAGACGATCAACCATAGTGGTCATATTTTGGATCATGGCCTGTTGAAGGTTACGGAAATTGCTACTGAATCCCCTCACCTCAGTGTCCATAGGTGTCGATAATGGTGCTGATGGCCCAGCCTGTTGGCCTCCTCCATTGCTTCTGCTTATCCGCTTCCCACCAGATGAAGGTTGAGAAGTGGATCTAGTGGGTTTTGGAATGAGAAAAGGCTGTTCCTGAAGTGCCAGGACGGGACCCAGTTGCAACATTAGGCGCCCTCAAAGGATTGGGAAAATGGGCGGGAATGTGCGAGGGCCCAGACTCAAGGGAAGGAGAAAGGGCAGGATGTTGGCGCTGAGGTAAAAAGAAATCTACTGGGGATGGGTGAAAGGAGGGCTGGGTAGGGGAGGGAAAAGCATTAGTGTGGCTTGTAGGTGGGTGGGAGGGTGGCCCTCTGGCCGGGGTATAGAATGTCTGGTGGGGCGTACTCTGCTCATTAACTCCCTGCCCATCGAATGACCCTGCCGCTTGTGCGATACCCCCTGCCTGGCTGGGCAAGGGCAAAGACCCATCAAAGGGCGCTGGGCGAGAAGGCAAACGAGAGGGAGGATTTGTTGAAGTGGGATGAGGCAAAGTAGGTCTAGAGAATGGAGTGTCTGGCCCAAGAGGTACCGTAGACTGAGTCTCCACTGAGCAGTTCATTTCCAGTTCAACTTGCCACCGTAAAGCCGCCGCTTCCTGCTCAGCCATCTCCCTTCACACTTTCTCAATTTGAAATTGGTGCTGTCTTATTTCCTCCTCCCCTTCCCATTTTGCTCAATTGAGAAGGCGGGGCAGGAGGAGGCGGTGAAGGTGGGGGTTGTGGACATGGGATAGAGCTAGGAAGAACTGGGCGGCCTCCTGTATGCCCGCTGGTGCCATGCTGTCGGGTCTGCTTCATGTCTTTGAATCAACCTCTCGACAAGATCATCCAAGAAAGTGTCTTGTTGGTGTGGGGGAGGCATTGTAGAAGTGTGCGGAGACGGCAGCATGGGCAGTGGGGGCAGTCCAAAAAAAAAAAAGGGAATGGCATGTGATGGGGGCAGGGAATTGGAGGTCGCGACTGAGTTTTCAGGCAGCGTAGTACCCATCGATTGATTGACAGGCGCAGGATGGGAAAGGAGTCATTTGCTGCCCAACCATCTTCCTCCAACCTTCATCTTGCCAACTCATGCAACTGCTGCTTGGCTTGAAATTGCCATTCCAAATGGACATTGGCGTCCTGAGCTAGAGGAAGACTTGAAGGCCTAGGCAGTGGGGGTGAGAAGCAGCCGGGCCTGAAAGGTGTGCATGAAGGATGTCAGGTTCCTTGGGGCAATAGGCTGAGCCTGGGATGTAAAAACGGTTCTCATACTCATCATCTTTTGGCTTGTCAGCCAGACAGACCATAGGGAGAACCGTGGGAGTACCGACTTCCCACCAGCCAGGTGTGTGCTCATTCCATTGTGCTATAGCAGGACGCCTCCTGCGCAAATAGCGCACTAGTTCCAAAGGCAACTTATCAAGCATTTCCTGCCAACGTTGAAGTTCAGGTGGAAGCTCAAGGGAGGGTTCTGGAAGCAGAACTGGGTCCTGAACTGGTCTGCGGTCACGAGCATAATTGTCGGATGGAGGCGGCCAAATAGGCCCATAGGTGGCCAGAAGTGAGCTATCTTGCCGTGTCAATGGGAAGAAACCTGGGCCAATGGCAGACTGGCCGGGAAAAGCGAGCATATGGGAGCCATAGCCTAAGTGCATGCCCGGCTGTATGGGAGGTAAAGTGGGAGGGGGAGGCAATGAGAGGATGGATGGAGGGGTGGGGGCGACCTCGTCTACCTCAGTGACGTAGGGGGTGCTAGCAGTGGGCAGAGTAGAAGTGTCCAATAGAGGCGGAGCATCGGATTCAGAGCCACGACAGCAGAAAGCAAGTCGGAGAGGCTTGCAAATGTGCAACATTAAGCACCGCCCAATAGCTGCGAAACAGTTGTCCAGGAGAGCAATAAGAGCAAAGAAGGGGCAGAGAAAGCAGGATGTGTACCAAGGGTTTGAACGGCGGCGTCGAATGACAGCCTAATGGGTGCTCATCCTCTGGATTGTTCATGCATTGCATCACCCAATTGTGATGAAAGCAACAGAAGAGGAAGAGCAGGACGAAGGCTATGAAGCCACCAAGAATGCCCAGAAAGATCCAGAAATTGCGCCAATCTTTGTAACGCTGCTGTTCTCTCACCCAACGGAGGTCCTCCGCTGTTGCAAGGCTGAGCCGCAAACGGACTCTTCTTTCCATTTCCACATTCTGCTCAACCTTGTCTATGTCCCTATTCCACTCATCCTTGTCCTTAACTGAGAAATGAGTCTGTCGGGGAAAGCGATAAAGGGGAGAGGAGTTGAGATGAAGAGAATGGTTG
>JASANA010008698.1:0-15986 GCA_030248095.1 Ptycholaimellus sp. GST1_10
GGAAAGTTGGAATCAAAAAAATAGTTTTGATGCATTTAAATATGTTTAAAGTTCGTTTAAAGTTAAAAACGTTACGTTTAAAGTATTGGTGCGTTTTAGCATGTTTAAAGAACTTTAAATTTGGGGGGATAATTTGGTAGATGATTTCATTTGGGGGAGGGCTTTAGAAAATTAAAGTAAAATTTCATTAAATAAATGCTCATGCTGCCGCATTTGGGCGCTTAAATAACTTGTATTTATTAAAAAGCCACCAGGAACAATATATTGGGGTTCCGATAATTAATAAATCCGAATTAATAAATAATTTTTCCATGATTTTTATGCATTAAAAAATAAAATAAAAATTATTTAAGGCCTGAAGGGCCTGTTTTACGGTTTATACGCATACGTGACATTTTGTCTGTTTATATATATATATATATATAAATATATCAATTTCAGACAATTTTGTTGAGACGATGACTAAAATAAAATTAAGTTGTTTTTATATTATGGTTATTGGCATGACAATTAAAACTTGATTACAGGGATTTGTTTAGCAATGTAACTGTAGAAATAGAGGCAGACAAATGGAGGAAGCCTCAAGTTTAAACGGGGCAAACGGCTTGGGGGGGGGGTGCAGGCTGGTGATAGAAGAAGGCAAATGGTTGGATAAATCGGAAAGGAGGAAATGGTTTGTGGTTTGATAGAGCGCTTAGATAATGTTTTGACAACATGAGAAAAGGTTTGGGTTGGTTTAAGGGGGAGGTTTTAAAAGGATTGGAGTGGAACATGAAGGATATTGGATGGGATCATGAAGGCACGTGATTTGGGGGTTTGTATAGCATTTTTTTTGTAAAATGAATGTTTTGAAATTGAGATGGAGACATTGTGTTATGGTAGCGATCGTTTGTCGTCCTTGGTAAGGTTCCCTATGCTTCTGAAAATGCTCACCGGGCAAATTCTCGACGGATTGGGACAAACTTTTTTTTTCCTGAAAGGTTATGCAATTTTCAGAAATCTCAAGGGGTGGAAATCATTTCGAGCATTGAACATTACTTTTTGGGTAGAAAGGCTTGAAAATTGCAATATACAGTTTTTGCGCTGTAGCTCCTGTAATCTAGAATTCTACCAGAAGACTTGGTTTTTTATTCACAAGTCGTATATAGCAATTCCAAATCTGTGCTTACTTTTGAAAATGGCTGAGAAACCACAGACTTACTTTCTTGAGTGACAAACTTTCCCGCGCGACAATGTCATCAATAATTAGTAACAGCTGAACGGCTAAGAATTGCACAGAAGACTTCAGTTTTTTTGTTCACAAGTCGTATATAGCGATTCCAAATCTCTGCTTACTTTTGAAAATGGTTGAGAAACCACAGACTTACTTTCTTGAGTGACAAACTTTCACGCGCGGCAATGTCATCAATAATTAGTAACAGCTGAACGGCTAAGAATTGCACAAAAGACTGAGTTTTTTGTTCACAAGTCGTATATAGCGATTCCAAATCTGTGCTTAATTTTAAAAATGGTTGAGAAACCACAGACTTACTTTCTTGAGTGACAAACTTTCATGCACAGCAATGTCATCAATAAGCAGTAACATCTGAATGGCTAAGAATTGAACAGAGGACTTGAGTTTTTTTGTTTCACAAGTCATATATAGCGATTCCAAATATGTGCTTACTTTCGAAAAATGGTTGAGAAACCACAGACTTGCTCTTAGCAGTGACAAAATTCCATGCATTCATAGTGTAAGCTGGAAGGTGGTGCGCTCCCGCGGTCACCTATTGCGCTTTGCGCCATATACTTGTTTAAACCTACAAACTTCTATGGCTAAATAGCTTAGACAGGCCCTCCTAGTGCAGAATATGCAATAAAAGTTCATGTAAGTTCGCGTTTCTAAACAAGTAGCGCTGAAAATATGTTTTTGCTACTGTATAGGTATTTCACATATACTGGCCCCTACCGCCTCAGGACTGCGAACTTACATGAACTTTTATTACATATTCTGCACCAGGAAGACCTGCCGGAGCCATTCAGCACTAGAAGTTTGTATGAATTTCGCACTTTTTCTGTGCCTTTTGCTAAATATTTGCTTTTGGGTGTTTTTAGCTATTTGTCAGACATTTTGGCACCTGCCGCCTCAGGATTGCGAACTTACATGAACTTTTATAGCATATTTAGCACCAAGAGGACTTGCTGGAGCCATTTAGCAATAGGGATTCTTTGCTGACTCTAAAGCTCTTTGAGTTTTTTACGTTGAGTCTGATGGCAACATGCACCATTGATGGCAACATAGAGGCAACTAGGCCTCCCTGGTGAACACCCACCTGGCGTTCCTATTGTCTTTCCTCTTTGCACCAGTTCTTCTCTTGTCCTTCAATGCCAGCCCCATATTGATGAGCAAAGTGTGTACTAAATTGGGATAATTGTTTGACAACAGGGACATTTCAAGTAATGGGCTAACTTAGCCCGGCTCAGTCTTGGGCGAAATCTGAAACTTCACACATTCTTTTAGTGAAGACTAGGCCAGGATATTTGCGAAACCTTTGCTAAACTGAAACCTCTACTGCTTCGGCAGAGCTGAAGTCCTCAGCCAGCCACCACTCGTCCCCAGCTGATGGGCTGCCCACCTTTTTTTTGCTTGCCGCTTTTTCTTCCTCATTCTCCCTCGATAACTTCACCTCACCCTATTCTCCGGCCAGCTCGACCAACTAAATATTAAACAAAACACACCAAAAATTATTGCAAAATTCATACGAACTTCTATTGCTAAATGGCTTCAGCAAGTCCTCTTGGTGCTAAATATGCAATAAAAGTTCATGTAAGTTCGCAGTCCTGAGGCGGCAGGTGCCAAAATGTCTGACAAATAGCTAAAAACAGACCCAAAAGCAAAAATTCAGCAAAAGGCACAAAAAAAGTGCGAAATTCATATGAACTTCTATTGCTTAATGGCTCCGGCAGGTCTTCCCTTGGTGCAGAAAATGCAATAAAAGTTCATGTAAGTTGAGCAGTCCTGAGGCGGTAGGGGCCACTATATGTAAAATACCTATATAGTAGCAAAAACATATTTTCAGCGCTACTTGTTTAGAAACGCGAACTTACATGAACTTTTATCTGCACTATTTTCACTAGGAGGGCCTGTCTAAGCTATTTAGCCATAGAAATTCATATGTTTAAAAAATGAAAGCGTTTTCGACATACGCCCCTTTACTCACCCTTTCTTAGTTTCTTGTCGAGAGGGTCAAAATGAAGGAGTTCATTCGGGAGGAAAAATCGTTTTAATAAAGCCCCGAGCGATAGAGCTGTCGATAACTTCAATTCTTGATAAGTTTGTCGTATTGAGCTGTCTTGAGAGACATGTGTGAAAGGCTCCAAAGAATGAATGGCAGGCGTTGGCCGCAGGCGGACGCAGGGGTGAGTCGGGGGAGGACTACCTCTTGGTGGAGGAGAGGCTCCTCCCTCTCCGACGAGGCTCGCGACTCCGACGAGCAACCTTGCCCTCCACGACAGCCTCGCCCAGAGCAACTCCCAGCCCAGTTCTGATGAGTGTCGCCCCTGCCTGAGCTAGCTAACCCTTTCTATTGGCCCTTGGACTCAAGCTAGGAGAATGCTAGCAGATGAGCATCAGTGCTTCGGTCGCAAAGGTCGAAAAAGCAATTACTACGTTGGTCATTTCCAGACACCATTTTCATGCCTGTTTCACCTATTTCATGCTCATTTCCTTGCGTTGGAATGAAGTTTTCACTCTTTAAACCTTTGAGCCTTGTTGAGGTAGCCTGTTCAAACAGGCTCTATCCTAGCGATTTGCAAAAAATAGAAATAAGGCATATTCAAGAAAAATAGTTTATGCAATCATATAAAAAAAACTAATGTGCTTTTTTAATACTTTAACAGTCAGCAAACATATTTAAATAAAATTATAAAGGTAATCGAGAATGAGACTTGAACATATTCAATGAACGGAAGGGGGTATAAAAGTCCAGCCAGTTTGAATGGGCCTTTATTCAGAATAAATCCAGCCTGATCGAACTAACCCTCAGCATGACATATCCTTCCAAAATCTTTGCCTCCGACACATAAACCCTTTCATCCGCACAACTTAGGCTGTCTTTCAGGGAGCAGAAAGCAGCGCGTGCTTACAGCGGATCAGCGGATTCTGAAAGCCGTTGCAAGCTGAGGCACCGCTCACACCAAGGGCCTCCTGTCGCCAGAAAAGGGCTCTGTAAGTACTGCTGAAGCCAAAACTCACAAACGCTGACCCCATTCCACTCTCCTCCCCTTCACACCCTGTCCCCTCACAATATCCCCTTTTCTCCTGTCCCTGCCCCCACCTATCTGCACGAAGAGCCCAGGCCAGTCTCCTTCAGCACTTCAACCTCTCAGCATGATCCTCCTTTTTTTCCAGCCGCGTTTTGTCTCTTGGTGCGTTACCTATTGTTGGCCTAGTTTGATTGATTCCGGTCACTCGTTCCGTTTCGACCAGCCTATTCCCTGCTCTTTCTGTCATGAAGAAAAACGCCACACACCTACCGGCAGCCTCGTCCTATCAGCTAACACAAACCAACCGCCACTACCGATAGCCGCCGATTTTCAGTGCGCAGCGTTGGTCAATCACAATCTTCCACTTTCTTTCCGCCTTGTCTTACGTTTCCAGCACAGTCCTTGGCACAGGCTAAGCATTTGAAGGCCAAATCAAGATGAAGAGGCGAAGAAAAGCCATGACCGATCGAGGAATGGCTGGGGAGTGAATTGGGTTTGCTCGCAGGACCCTAGCAGTCGAGCCTGGATAACGAGCATGATTCGCGGCGGGGCTGCTGGCAACGTGAGTCCTTCATCCTCCGGCCTGTCACGCCCACGATCGAGGACAGCAACATCCACTCCACCAGGTTCTAGCTTTTTGCCTCACAACCCTATTTGCAGGCCCAGTTAGGTCCAGCTTTCGAACTTGTACTTGTTTCACGATCCTTTTAGATATGCAGATCTCAAGAAAATTGGTCTGCATCATTTGGCAAAATTTTACGAACCATTAAACTAATGGGCCTCAATTAATGTTTTTCATCGCATTTAAAACAACAGCTTTCGCAGGAATGAGTCTTTTCTCCAAAGCGATTGGGAGCTTGTGTTCATTTTGTCTCTACCTGGTTTCAAACGCCAAAAACAACCTGAAACCAGTAGGCATGCGATTTTAGGCAAAGCAACCTGAAACCAGTAATGCTGATGATAATGCAGAGGAGGACACTATGTCAGAGTCGATGTGGGGCGGGAGGGAGCGAGCATTCTCCAACACCACCTTCCTCGTCTGCGTCCACAACGTCTCGCCAGACCATCCCTACGCCATTCTTCGAGTCCCAATCGCCTCCACCGCTCTCGACATCATCGTTCAGGTTCCTTTGATTTCCTCAAGAGGAGACGATGTCAGAGTCGATGTGGGGCGAAGAGAAGAGCGAGCATTCTCCAACACCACCTTCCTCGTCTGCGTCCACAACGTCTCGCCAGAACATCCCTATGCCATTCTTAGAGTCCCTATCGCCTCCACCGCTCTCGACATCATCGTTCAGGTTCCTTCCCACCCCTCAGGAGGAGACGATGTCAGAGTCGATGTGGGGCGGGAGGAGGGCGCCTTCTCCAACACCACCTTCCTCGTCTGCGTCCACAACGTCTCGCCAGACCATCCCTATGCCATTCTTCGAGTCCCTATCGCCTCCACCGCTCTCGACATCATCGTTCAGGTTCCTTTGCCCAATTTGATCACCAGATTAGCTCTTCGTCCAATTCATGGTTACGGACAGGACTCTTCTCCTGAGCTGAAAGCCAATCAATAATCGATTGCAGCCCTGTAAAAAGTTTGGCCCCATGAAGCCAATCTGAGCGGATGCAGGTAGTGCACAAGTCACGGCGGGAGGAGACAGCGGAGCAGTTCCTGCTGGTGGAAGAGTGGGGCGAGGAGGGCAGGATGGAAGAGTCGGGCAGGGACGATTTAAGAGCCACCGCAGCCTTCCAGTCATCACCCTGGCGAGCGGTGGAGGACTCTCAAACAACGCGCTCTGCACCTGAAGCACGGCTTCAGTTCCTCAGCTTTCTACCACGCCCTTTCAGGTCTTCAGTCCGCTCCTGTAAGCTCGGAGAGGTTAGGAGTGGTCTCGGCGCTACGCTCCATTTTCCGACCGGGTCTTATGTAAGTGCGAAATGGGCCATCCTGAACTCCAGCTTGCGGATATCGCTTGCCCTTCGCTGATGTCCTCCAACAAATACTCTCCTTTTTGTGTATAAAAAAATAGATAAAACGGTAGCTGCAAATGCTAGCTCAATACTGCTTCGAAAATAGGCTGTGGCTGATCAGAGTTTTTCAGGGCATTCTTTAAGCTTGGTGGAAACTTGTTCGAGATCGGAGCCCCCAGCTCTAGTCGTAGCATCCTGTCAAGCGTCTCCTCTGCCCGCTCCGATTCCATGCCACAACATCATCTCGACCAGCCGCAGCCGCACCTAAGAGCACGCCCTTCTACATCCCTCGACCTCTGCGTGATGACGAGGTTCAAGAGTAGATTCATAGATCTTTTAAAATTTCATTAAAAAAATTGGTCATCAAAAACGCTAAAAAGCTTGGGGAATTTACCGAAAATTTTTGAAGTGGTGAATTTGTAAATGGCTGAAGCAAAGGATTTATATTGACCTGGTCGTGCTGCAAATATTTACCCCTGCGAATCTCAGTGGAAGGGCCAAGCACGCTTTGTGCTCCATTTGAAGAGCGACTTTGGAGTGCAGATTCAGCCGGTTTATTTTCGACAGTTTGGCATTACTTTGCTTAAAAAGCAAATCTTTTCAGGAGGCAACCTCAAAAACTCGCAAAAAATCTCTGATGGGCTTGCGGTCGTTGAACTTTGAGCAGATCGACGCACAAGTGAACAATATTCCCGGTTGTGACAGCGTACATACTTCACTGGCTGCTGCGCTTTTATTGGTGCGCAGTTTCTGCTTTGTCTGCTTTTCCAATGCCTTAACCCAAAGAAAGTGTTCACATTGAAGACAAAAGACTCTTCCTTGATGCCTGACGCAAAGTAAATAATTACAGAACATTAAGCCCAAAAACTAAAAAATTCATTCAAACTCTTCCTATTGGCCACCAGCTCATGCTCGGGGACCTGAAAAGGTCCCACCAAATTGCAGCTTTTATGACAAATGAAAGCAAATCATATAATACCTTTTTTCTCGCCCAGAAAGAAGACAAGGGCCAGGATTTTCTCTTCAAAGACGAGTTTGGCCGGGCGCGAATCGAGGAAGTCTCGGATGACCTTGTCCGTCACTTTCGGACAGAACCTGGCATTGGCCTTTCCATCAGTCCACGTAAGCCAACTAGGCACTGAACCTGACGGCGGGTATGGCCCTAGAGTAAGGACGGAGCCCAGAGATGTTTCTCCACCCGAATGGGACAGCTGACACTGTAGGTGTCGTGCTTGTACCCGGCCTTAAATGGGGACCTAGTCTCTAGCCTCCGCTGGGTCTCTGAGAGTAGAAGGGGCTTCGTGAGCCGCCTGTATCGGTGGTCTCGCCCGGGGGCCAGCTTACGCCAGACCCCGAGTGCCTTGTCCGGGGATGGGCACCGGAGGATTCTTCGGACGCGTGAGGATGAAGATTTTCGACTCCGCTTCATCGCGCAGGCACGCTCGAAGGCCTAAAAAGATATGCCCTTCATGTTTTAAGATATTTTATGGCCTTTTGATAATCAAAATGTTTTAAAATTATTCAATTTGTTGTATCGTTGTATCCAATTTGTTGAAAGGGAGTTCTGCTATGAGCAATTGAAAAGCGGTTTGAGTTTGCAAGGAATGTTTACGGAAAGGAGGAGCAACTGCTGCTCTCCATTTGAAACTTCCTCCCTCTTCAGTTCACCTTTCGAAACCAGCTGCTCATTTCTGAGCCACTTTTCACACCGCTCTTTTCTTGGCTTCAAATTACCTTTTGAGTGAAATGGCTGAAAAATGTGAAATAAACTGACCAATGCCAGAAAAATAATTTCATTTGTAATTGAATTTAAACATTTGAAAAGATATAGGACGCACCAGAGAAAAAATTGAATTAAATCAAACTCTTTTTTGACAGTAGAATGAATGAGCCGTTACCGGCAAAGAAAGCAGTGAGGCTATGCAGGCCGTAAAGCATCTCCTTCCAGAGGATGACGTCGAACTTTCCCAGCTCCGCCAGCTCCTCGTAGCTCTCGCCAGAAATATCCACCTTCACCTGGAGCCAGGAGGGCCTGCCTTTCTTTCTAGACCCAATCTTCGCTTTAAGCACCTCGTCCAGGTTCACGACTTCCCCATCCTTCAGCTTGATGCGGTGAATCACTGGCTGGTCCGTGGTTCTCACTGCTGCTGCTAGACGCTCTGCAATGGAAGATTGATAAGGGTTAAATTATGAAAATTTTTGACCGCGGAGCGGCCCGAAGGGCCGCTGCGGCGGTTCTTATATAGAGGTTACTAAACTTTTGTCCTCAGGTATATATATATATATATATCTGGAAATGCTGGCCCCGGGCGAATTCTCAACGGATCTTGACAAACTTTTTTTTTTTCCTGAAAGGTAATGCTATTTTCAGGAAGATCTAGAAGAGTGACGAAACTGGTCCCGGAGCATTTGAAACATTACTTTTTTGGGTAGAAAGGTTGAAAATTTGGGGATATGCTGTAAAATGCTCAATTCTCAACGGATTTTGACAAACTTTTTTTTCCCTGAAAGGTAATAATATTTTTAGGAAGACCTGGAGGGGTGGAACTGGTCCCGGAGCATTTGAAACATTTGCTTTTTTGGCTAGAAAATTTGAAAAATGGGGTATGTTGAGAAATGGCGAATTCTCTCAACGGATTTGGACAAACTTTTTATCTGCTGAAAGGTAATAACATTTAGGAAATGAGGGAGGGAACTGACGCCACCGCAGCATTTGAAACATTACTTTTTTTGGGTAGAAAGTTTGAAAAATGGGGTATGTTGAGAAATGGCAAATTCTCAAATGGAAACTGACAAACTTTTTTTTTGCTGAAAGGTAATAACATTTCGGGAGATCTCGAAGGTGGAAATAAATATCCCGGAGCATTTGAAACATTATTTTTTTGGGTAGAGAATTTTGAAAAATGGGGTATGTTGAGAAATAGCGAAATCTCAACGTATTTGGACAAACTTTTTTTTTGCTTAAAGTTATTAGTTGTGGAGGAGAGGGGGGAAGCTCCGCGGTCACCTATTGCGCTCTGCGCCATATACTGTTCAAATTATGACTTTTGCATCCACCAAATGGCCACATTTGAAACTTTACCAAGCCTCGGACAATATGAAATAAGACGATGCATTACTAGCCTGGAGCTATTGAGTACATAATAGGCGAATTTGCCGTAAGGTCACAAGATTCTTACTCGCTTTGCACTTGGCTGCCAGGAGTTGGCCGAAGATGGCGGAGTCCATGCTGAAGTCCAGGATCTCCACCTGCTCACTGGCCCCGGAGCGGTGCACGATCCCATGGCCTGCGCCTTGGCCCCCCGATTCCTTTCTTCTCCATCCCTCCAGCCTTGAGCAACCTCCGAGTGCCACTCCCGCTCCCAGTCCACCAGATTGTCCAGCCACTGGGCCTGCTTCGCTGCATCCGCCGGCGCATACGGCGCAACTTTAAGTCAAACCCATCCTCTCAACCCATCCCAGCCTAAGTGCGCCTCATCATTCACTCGCTTTCCTGGGGAGTCAAAAACCTTAAAGCTGGAAACTATTGCCTGGAGGCCTGAAGTGGCTGAAGAAAGGCTTTAGGCCTAAGCAAGAGGGGGCGTAGGGATTGAAAAAGAGGCCAGCTTGAAAAGCGTAAGAGTGTGCGCTCACACCGAAGCCAGGGTGTGAGGGGCACAGGAGCAGCCTACTTTTAAAAGGCCCCCTGAACCTCCCCCCCCTCCCCGCCGCCTCCAGAACACACTTCACCGGGCGCTCCTCTGTCGAGACGCCTTGCTTAGCCGGAGAGCCGCTATCCCTTTTCCACCTACACACAGCGGATGGGCGCATAAATCAGGCCCCCTGCGCTTCCCTAATCCTCCCCAGTCACTTCCTCCTCTGAGCCTCCCGTCGCCCCTTTTTGCCGCAGAACAGCTGTTGGGAAGTATTTGAGGGCGTGTGTGAAGGACTTGTGAGGAGAAGGGTGCATTTTATGAGCCCTGCGACTGGTGATGCGTGGCACTGCCAGGGACTAAGTGCGTAAGAGTAAGCTGCAGAAAGCTGCAAAAAGTGGACGCGCTCATAAAACTGATACTTTTGGGCGGAAAAGATGTTGATGCTAAGGTTTTGGCCAGAAAACTGTACAGAAGTGAAGGCTTGTTTAATTTTAAAATATACCAAATAGTATTAGTTAAGTCTAAAGTTATCGATAATCCATAATCCAAGTTTCAACATGGGTCAGCTCAGCGTTTGCCATGGAAAATATTTGTGGCAAATGTCCGCAATCTGTTTAATTTGAATGCTTCCGAATTAAAGTAGATTCTCCTTACAAGCTGTTTGTAGTAGAATACGTCATTCTATGTGATTACTTCGTAGTTACGTGTATTGCTGGCAAAGAGTTGGGAGGACCTTGTCTAGGAGGTCCAGAGAAGCGGGGTCCGCCGGGGCCGCCGCGAGGGCCACCGCGTCCGCGGAACGGTGGAGAGGACTGAAGGTTGAGAAGGCTGGGCGGGCGTTGAGCGGAGGGTCGAGGGTCGGGCGGAGGCTGCTGAGTCTTCCACGACTCCCCTCCTCCTCCATTCCAGGACTCCCCTCCGCCTCCAGTTTCCCAGGCATTCGGCGGCCGCGTCCACATTTCACCCAGCGCCGGCGTCGGCTCCATCACTCCTGACAACCATAGCATCATTTCTCATTGATATGAACTCCAAAGAGGGCATAAGTGCTTTTGAGTAGTGCTGTTATTGGCTAGTTGAGCGTTCATGTGTGTAGGATGGGTTTATGTGAAACATGGAGGCGGGAGAAGTGTAAACCGGAGGGTCGATTGAAGATGTTGGGTGGATTTGGGGCGAAGAGTGGGGTGGGGACAGGTGGCGGCTGCGGTGGGGCTGGTGCCTGCGGAGGCGGCAACGGCAGAAGACTTCGTCCACTCCGCTTCTCCGGCCTACAAGCCATTCCCTCTCACCCAATCCCATCTCAATCCCCAGGCTCTCACCGATCAGGCGGGGGCTGGACGAAGACAGGGGGCATCGGCGGCGGCTGCGGAGGCTGCGGCGGGGGCAGAGGCGGGGGCGCCTGTGTGGGGTTGAAGGGGGCCGGTGGAGGCACTGGCGGCGGGGGTCCGGTGGGCCAGCCAGCCTCCCCGTAGCCCAGCTTCCCTCCGGCCTCCGACTGGGCGCCGGGGGGCCGATGTCCGTAGTCGAAACTGGTTTTGGCTGCCGGGGGCTCGGGCCGCTTGGCAAAAGCTGGCTTGGGCGGCGGCGGCGGCACAGGGGCCGGCGGTGGGGCTTCAGGGAAAGCCGTGTGGAAGCTGCGTTTGGCGGGGCCCTCTGGCCAGCTGGAGCGGGGCGGGAAGAAGCCGTTGTCGGGCTTGGCTGGAGGCGGCTGGTGGAAGGCCTCTCGGCGAGGGTCTCGAGGGGCTTCGTAGGCGGCGGTTGTGGCCTGGTAGGGGGGCGGTGGTTGTTGGGCGGGTGGCTGCTGGGGCTCCTGGAGGACTTCCCGCTCCAGTATCTCGGCGGCCAGACTGGCATCGCTCTTGAAGGGCGGTTTGTTGGATGCCCAGGAGGAGGAGGAGGAGGCGCTGGCGGTGGCCCAGGGGTCGCCGGCAGGCTTCGGCGGCTTCAGGGCCCAGGGGTCGCCGGCCTGGTCCGGGAAGGAGGAGAAGCCGGTCACGCTGCTGGGGCCGCCGGAGCTGCCCGCGCCGGGAGGGGATTTGAGGGCGGCCGAAGGTTCGGAGGGAGTGGCGGCGGGAGGCTGTAGGAGCTCTCCCTTGGCTCTGTCAATGACGCGCTGCATCTCGACGCGGGAGGAGAGGAGGAGGGCCACGCGGGCGTCCTGAATGCGGCGTCCGTCGTGGCGCATGGCCTGGCGGGCGTCCTCGTCGGAGGCGAAGGCGATGAAGGCGTCCCCGTCCCGCCCGCCGACGATGTGAACGCCGCCCTCGGGGATGGCCAGGCCGGAGAAGAAGGCCCGGATGTCGGCCGCTGAGGCCGTCCAGGGCAGGTGCTGCAGGCGAATTATCACCGACATCACTTCTGCCCCTCACTGATACACCACACCTGCAAAGGTTTTGCTGCTTGAGACAAGAGCTCGTGGGGTTGCGGTGTGACGGTTTGGGAAGGAAACTGATTGTTTTTTTGCTCAGGGCAAACTATACCAAATGGAGTTGAACACAGTTTTAAAACGGCATTCTTTGAGGATATATTTCACCATTATATGCCCGACAAAGTCTGTTATGATTTTTCAATTATTCTTACTCAATCCCTTAACCTTGGTAGTATCTCACCTAATGATAGGAACATTCTATAAGCCTGTTTTATTAAGAATTAACTGCCTTACGCTTTTGAGGATTACCTTCGACTGTGCTCAAACCTTCGCTCACAATTCTACAAGTATCGATATTGTGACCTGGACCTACTTCGATTTGATTTTGAAGTTTGGACAATGTCAAAATTGACGTTTTTTCACAAAATTAACTGCAATTTTTTCTTGTTTTGGAAATTATGACTTGGGGTTCGGAAAATGTCAAAATTTGAATTTTTCTCAGAAAATTAACTTCAATTTGTTTTTGGTATAGAACATATGACTTGGGGATTCGGAAAATGTTGTAATTTGAATTTTTTAGAAAAACCTTTAATCATACCATATTTTTGAAAGTTTTACAGTTCATCAAATCCCAAAAAAATTGTCATGTAATTCTGGATGGTTAAAACTTTATGCTTGTGATATACTTCAAAACAATAAACATGTAAGCGTTTCATTTTAGAAAAAATCTAAGTCCAAAAATTTATTTCCCTATGTTTCTGGCTTATTTCCCTATTTATATTTAGCATAAAATGTCCACTTTTACAGAGCCGGCGTCACTTTCGAGTGTTACACTAAAAACTAGTAACTCAAATACACTATCTAAGAGTTTTATTATAAATCAAACACGCTAAAAGATCAAAGCTCTTTTTTGTGACTAATTCTGCTGTTAACTTGTGGCTTTTTAAACAATGCCTAATTTTGCTGAAGTGGAGACAAATTAACATTTGATTGTAAAAATATATTCAAACAAACATATTAAAAGGGATTTGCGACAGGAAAGGACTACATTGACTTCAATTTAATGATCAAAACGTAGATATAATACCAATTTTGGAGCATTTTCTAAAAGCCCTAAAGAATTGATAAATATAAACTTTTCAATGCTAATGCTTTTCAATTAAACCAGTTTTGAAGCACTAAAATTTGAGCGAAAAACGAGCATGCACCAAATCTTTGAGACGCAGTTAAGATTCTTTTGGGAATGGGACCCGACTATGATTTTTGAACTTTGCTGATGAACCCCTATCCTGTGAAAACGAGGTGGTTATTAAAACACAACTATGATATTGAACACGTCCAAATCGGCGAATGAAAAAAAGACTTTAATTTTCTCAGACTTGCGTTGCGGCATAGATGAGGCTTCTGGACAAGAAGCTGACCGCTGACTGCTTCTGAAAGTCGGGGCCACTCGGGGACTGCTCCTGCTAAGCCCAAGCACAGACATCGAAGGAATCCTTTCATCGCCTTTTCTGTCCAAAGTTTTTGTAAAAATCGAGCAAGGTGAAACA
The DNA here is from genome assembly GCA_030248095.1 of Ptycholaimellus sp. GST1_10. Taxonomy (NCBI): domain Eukaryota; kingdom Metazoa; phylum Nematoda; class Chromadorea; order Chromadorida; family Chromadoridae; genus Ptycholaimellus; species Ptycholaimellus sp. GST1_10. The sequence goes on from JASANA010008698.1 coordinate 13,755, forward strand.
AAAAAGACCAGTAATCTAATGCCGTGTGGGCATTCGCTATGAGTACATCATGCCTTCTATTCTCATTAAAATATGAGGCTGGAGGAAATCGAAGCATCCCATTCGCCTGACGCCAACTGTGGGGCTTCGAAGAAATGGGCAGTGTGGTCCAGTCCTTACATGAAGCCTAGCTGAAGTCTGCCTTGGTGAGAGTGGGGAGGATAATTTGGGTTCAATTGCCCCCGAGTGCGGCAGCCCCCAAAGGCGAATTGGAATGTCTTTGGATCTCGTAAGGTTTGGAAACCGTAGACGTCACTGTGCGCGCACCGTCAGCGGCCTCCTTCCAGCTCTGCATCCTTCATCCTTCAGGCGCGAACTTGGCTCTGTCCACTCGTCAAAGCAACGTCGAAGTTTCGTCAAGCTCTCGGGCCCTTTTAGATCCGCTACTCCCACATCCAGGACTTTTCCACTGATTGTGGCAGCGAATGTTTTGGGGTCGAGAAGAAGGAGGCTTTGTGGCGACTGCTGACTTAGGTGGATACGCTCTAGAGAAGGACCTAAGCAAGTGGGTCCTCACACTTCAGTTGGGTCCATCCAGGGGTGCATGGGAATATGGGACTCTCGGAAAACGCCGCAACTTTCTGAGCCTTTGCTGAGACTTAGTTTGGCAGCCTGGGGATTGGGGCTGTGGGGGTAGGGGGCTGCGGGGTTTGGGGTAACGCGGAGAGGGCGCCGGTGAGGAAGTGATTGATAAGAACCTTGGCTGTTGGGGACGACGGCTTCAGGGAGTGAGTGAGGGCCTTCTTTAGCCAGAACAAGAAGAAGTCTCTCTCTCTTTAGGCCAATTCAGCCCTAGGCACAGCGCCCAGAATGAAGAGCCCTCTGGCCGAGACTTCGTAGAGAAGTGATGTCGTCTGGCTTCGCCACAATTAGCCACCACTCCAGCAGCTTCTACTCCAATTTGCTTCTCTGACAGCAAAATAGGCTGAAATTGACAAAAGAGGCATAAAAAGGGTGTGTTGGGAAGGAGGAGAAGGAGTAGAGAGAGAGGCATGCAATGCGTGGCGGGGTCTCATAGGAAGGATCGATGGGTGTGAGCTGCACAGCTCTCCCTTCTAGTGAGGTACCTACCTTGCGTTTCTCTCTTTCCTGTCCATCAGAATAATTGGGCTACTGTAGCCCTGCCCGCGATTGAAAGTGCGCAGTTTGCGCAACGCACCTAAGCTCAACATGTCAATGAAATCCGGGCCAAGAGCACTATTCGCCATTTGTCGATGCCGTTTTGGCGCCCAGTCAGTTAACACAAACTATTTGTTTCATCTGACTTTCTTCAAAAACTGTTTCAGATTCGAAATCTGCCCTACTACTCAATGACTGAGCCAGAGACCAGCACTGGTGATGATCGGAAGAGAAAAGGTTTCCCCTCCTAAAAAAGCCCTTTTTGAAAGTGTGAAAAGTGGAGGTATTGAGGCGAATCACCTGAGCCCCCTCAGCCAGTTAAGCGAACGAAATCGGAGCTGTTGGCAGAGAAACGAGGCAAAGTGGCGGCCATCATGGCCCAGAACGAAGTCCTGAGACCGGAACACTACAGCGAGAATGGTGACCAGCTCTTGTTTCTCGCCTCCTCAAAACCCAGCCAGCTCTCCAGGGCTGCTGATGGTGAAGCCGTACATCTTCGTCTACCAGGCCTACGCCAAGCGGCGGTGGCTGGGCCGCAGACTGGTGGAGGTCTTCAACTCCGAGTTCACGCCCAGGACGCCGCAATTCATTGTAAGTTTAGTGGCTTGAAAAGAGGTGGAAGTAGAATTGAAGGTGGGTTGAGGAGGAGAGCCTGAATGCGGGTAGACTGCGTGTGGACGGAGAAATGGTGACGGCGGACTACGTGGTGGAGGACAATACCATCATCACACACGCCGCCCACAGGTTCGCTGATGCCTAGCAGGAGAAAAGTTGCGAAAGATTTGCGTCGATGACATGGGCATATTTAGAAACCTCGCTGATGAACATACGAGTTGTGTGATTTTAAGACATGAGCTGGGGATTCTGGACCAAGAGGTGGAGGTGCTGCACGAGAGTGATGATCTCCTGGTGGTGAACAAGCCGCCCTCCTGGCCTGTTCATCCTACTGGCCGCTACAACTTCAACGCTACCAACTCCATTCTTAGAAGTCGCTACGGCTACGACAATCTCAGAGGTGGGCAAATATCCCTTTCAGTTCTGGCCAACTATCATACAGTAAAGCCACAATTTACA
>JASANA010008699.1:0-51748 GCA_030248095.1 Ptycholaimellus sp. GST1_10
GGTGAGGGCTTGAGGGTTCGCCGTAGGCGAGAAGAGGGGGGGGCAGTCGAGGATGGCCTCGATCTCCTGCAGCATAGGCTGCATGTCGAAGAACTTGATCGTCTGCTCCTTGTTCTCCGCCTTCATCTTGGCCAGCACCTTGGCCACCATTCCCACCGTTCTCTCCACCAGCCCTGAAGAGGCGGGGTGGTAGGGAGGAATGGTGCGGAGGGTGGTTCCTCGAAGGGGGAAGCAGGTCTCCAGGACATCCACGTCCTGCTGGGTCAGGTCGACGTCGGTGTAGTCGGAGAGGGATAAGGTGGCCCAGACGAGTTGGGAGCCGTTGTCGCAGTAGACCTCGCGGGGGTAGCCGAAGCGTCCGGTGAGGGTGCGAATGGCGCCGAGGATGGCGGGTCCATCGATGCAGTGAACAAGGGCCAGGCCAACTCCTCTAGTCACCTGACAGGTATAGACTAGGACGTAGGCCTTGCCTAGACAGTAGTCTCGCACTTCCGTCACTTCGTCGGTTCCCTTCTCCTTCTTCTTCTTCGTCTTTCCAGGCCTCTTAGAGGAGGTATTGGCCCCTTGTGTCCATTGGCCACGTTCTTCATGACGCTCCTTTTCTCGAAGCGAATGGCCAGGTAGGAGCGGAACTAAGGGGCGGCGAAGGGCATCGCCTCCGTGCGGCGACAGGTGACGCAGAAGTTCAGCACCGCTCTCACTCTCCTCGCTCCCGATGTTATCCAGTAGCGCTGACGCATCATGGCTAGCGTGGACTTCGTCTTCATGTGCCCCACTAGCTCGTGGTAGTGGAGGATGAGGAGAATGGTGAACGGGTGGTCGTTGGGCAGGAGGACGGGGTGCTTGGCGTCCAAGGGCAGCGTCATCCGCTCCAACCTCGCTCCGCAGCGGAGGAGACCGGTATCAGAGAGCTGTAGATCGAGGCTGCGGATGAGCTGAGTGACGTGGCCCGGCGCGTTCTTTTCAGGGTTTTCCAGGGCCCTGATGACGTCCTTGAAGCAGCGCAACTGCAGATGGCGCACCCAGAGCTCCTCTGCGGCTTCTCTCTCGGTGGCTGTGATGGGCCCCATGGGGACGGGGTGCTGGCGCAGAAACCTCCTCTTGGCTCTCGTCGCCTGGACGGTGGAGTTGAGGAGGTAGTTGAAGGACTTGCCGATGAAGTGCTGCGCCTGGAAGCCAAAGGGTCCTTCCACTGCATCTTCCATCAGTGCCTTTCTCGTCGTTTGGACCATGCAGTGCATCTGTGGTCCAGCGGCGGAGACTTCATGGCAGTCCACCAGCTCCACGATGTCCACGGCGGTGGGATGGTGGTAGGAAGGGAAGTCCTGCGGCTCTCCCTGCGCCCAGCTGGGTCCGTGGAACCAGAGGTTGAAGTTTTCCGGCTCCTTCATGTCCTCGATAGACAGGCCTCTGGACGCCATGTCCGCCGGGTTTTGGCTGGTGGAGACGTGGTGGATGGAGAAGCCCAGCTCCGCTTGGAGCTCTCGAATCTTGGTGATCCGATTCTTGGTGTAGATGGTGGGCCCCTTGCCGTTGTGGCACTGCTGGAGGGCGATCATGGAGTCCGTGTACAGCCGCATTTCCCGCACCTGTATGTCGGGAGGAAGCTCGTTGCAGATGGTCTTGAGAGCTTTGGTGGCCTTCTCCAAGGCCAGCAGCTCCGTCTTCAGCGTGTCCTCCAGCTTGACGGGGTTGGGAGAGGCCTTAGCGAAGAGGAGAGTACAGAGGGCTCCCTGAGTCTTCTCCTTGCGGCGTCCCTGTCCGTCGTAGAGGACCACGGCCTGCGTGGCCTCCCGGTTGGTGTAGGTGTGGCTGTAGATGCCGAAGCCGTGGGCCCGGTTGCTGGCGTCAGAGAAGCCGAGCAGGGTGATGACGTCAGCGCCGGTGAAGGTGGCCCTTCTCGCCAAGGAGATGGCCGGAATCCCTGACAGGTCCTCCTGACAGTCCTCCCACCGCTCCTGAAACTCCTTCCTACTGATGGGCGTGTCCCAGTCGTAGTCGGCCAGGGCAACGTTGTGGAAGAGGAGTTTGATTCGGAGCAGGACGGGGGCCATGAGGGCGAAGGGGTCGAAGTGGGAGGCATAGTAGGAGAGGATGAGGCGTTTGGTGGGGGGAGAGGTGGCCTTCTTCTCCGGTCTGGCCACTCCCAGCACATCCCTCTCCGCGTCGTACGCCACTCCCAGCATCTTCTGCCCTTCCATCTTTCCTCTCTCGTCGGAGCGTAGCTTCTTGTTGAACTCGGCGGAGTTGGAGGTGAACTCTCGCAGATTCATGCCCGCTTCCTCGAACATCTTCTTCGCCTCCATCTTCTTCCTCATCACCTCCTCCCAGGTGGCGGCGGTGAAGGCGACATTGTCGACGTAGGTGAGGGACTTGATCTCCTCCGCCAAGGGGGTGTCGTACTTGGCCAGGTGGGTGTCGATGACGACCTAGAGGACGGCCGGGCTGGACTTGAAGCCGAAGCCGACTCTCTTCAGTCTGAAGGTGCGGACGTTGTCCTGGCTGGGGGGACGCTCGCAGTCTGCCAGCCAGAGGAAGCGAGTGAGGTCGCGGTGGTCTGGAGTGAGGTCGATCTGAAGGAAGGCCTTCTCCAGATCTCCGAAGACGATGATCTCGGAGAAGCGGCTGCGGAGGACGATGCCGATGAGGGACTTGAGCAGCTGGGGGCCGGTCTCCAGCATGTCATTGAAGGAGAGGCCTGGACGCACCTTGGTGGTGGGGTCCAGGACGGGTCGGCACTTGGTGTGGAGGGAGGAGGATTTGATGACGGGAAAGCAGGGCAGGTAGAAGGTCTTCCCGCGTACTTCCGAGCGCTCGGCGCTGGGGATCAGCTCCGAGTAGCCGGCCTCCACCTGTCCCATGATGGCGTCGTGGAACATCTTGATGAGGCCCTTTCTCTTCAAGGTCTGGTAGGCGGACTCCAGTCACTTATAGGCGTGGTTGTAGCCGAGGCTGGCATCGCTGGGGAAGGGCTGTGTGAAGGGAAAGGGGGCCATGTAGCGCTCCGGTCCCTTCTTGATGAGCGCACGGAATCTGCCCAGCGTCTCCTCCTGCACCGTCGTCGTGAGCTCCTCCTCTGAGATGCCTTCTCTCTCCAGTGTGTGGTAGTTCTGGAGCTCATGGACGATGGATGAGTTCATCAGAGCCGTCGCTCGCCTCCTCCTCGCTCCGCTCATGGGCGGCAGTGAAGACTCCGCCACTCCCATCAGCAACTTGCCGATGTGAGTGTGGAGGATGCAGAGAGACGGGAGGATGAGGGAGTTCCGGGCGAGGGTGCTGGCGAGGAGGGAGGAGGTGATGTGGACTCCGAGCAGGATGTCCACCTTGAAGCTTTCTTCCTCCTCTCTGGGCGGCAGATTCAGCAGATCCAGATGCTCTCCGTTGAGGTCATCCCAGAGCTCCGTCGGAAGGGCAGGAGAGAGCCAGACAGGAGGGCAGACCTCGTCCTCCACCACCCAGGCCTCCACCGGGAAGCTGAAGCCGTTCCTGGCGGTGAGGTTCAGGGCGACGCGGTCCATGGCAATCTTCCGGCAGTGCGTCTGTCCGAAGACTCCAGTACTGATGAGGCTCTTTCCCAGTGATCTGAGGCCGAGGAAGGTGGCGAGCTCGCGGGTGACGGTGGTGATCTGGGAGCTGGTGTCCAAGAGGCACTTGGCGGGGGCGGAGATGTCGTCGCTGTCCGAGCTCATCTGCACCTCGAACGTCAGCATCACCGGCACGTTCTCCTTCACCTCGTCGACGGACGCCGTCATTGCTGTCAGTCGCTTCTCTCTACTCCCACTACGTCCATCCTTGGAGCGCGAGTGATTGGGTCCTGGAGTAGGGCGACGGGTGGACAGGCTTCCGGACTGGCTTCCTCGGCTCTGGCTTCTTCCTTCTCTCCTTTCCCCTCCCTCACGGCTCCAAGGCCGCGACCGAGGGGATGGAGAGCTTGACTGGCCCCGTCTCCCTGTGCTGGGGGTGCGGGACCTGGGCTGGGAGCTTGGCTGTGAAGAGCGTCCAGGGCTCTTCGACTGGTGACGGTAGGGGGAGGAGGAGAAGGAGTGGCGTTTCTGATGCTCGTCTCTCTTCTCCAGAGTTTCTTGGAAGCCGGAATCCTTCCTCTCACAGCTCACCTTCCTTCCTTGCGATCCATAGTCACTTCTGCGTCCGCTCTGCCTCTCCTCCCGTCCTTCCTGCGAGCGGCGACGCTGGCCGTAGAGGCGGTAGCAGAGGGCAGTGTGATGGGAGTCGCTGTGGCACTCGCGGCAAGAGCTGTGAGTGCCACACTGGTCGGACATGTGCCCCTTTTTGAGGCACTTGTAGCAGCGGTTGTACTTCGTGATCTGCTCCTTTCTCTCCTCCGCGGTCTTGTAGGCCTTGCAGTTCTCGTCCTTGTGGCTACCGAGGCAGAAGGAGCATCTGTCCCCTCTCGGTTCCAGCCGCGGCTCCGCGTCTTCCTGGTCCATTCCGGCCGCCAGGGAGACATAGCGCTGAGTCGCCGACTGTCGCCTCCTCTTGTCCTTGTCGGTAGAGGAGGTGGCCTTGGGGACCTTGTACTCTCCCAGCAGCAGATCCCTCTTCCTCAGTTTCTCCGCCTCCTGGCTCAGGATGGGGATGAGGTGATTGAGGGTGATCTGGTGGGCCTGCAGGCCGGGGAGTTTGGTGACGACGCGGTTGCGGAGGTGGGGCGGGAGCTTGTTGAAGACGTCCTTGGCCAGGTGCTGCAGTCCGTCGTCGGGCAGATGGCATTGCTCTCGCAGGAAGTAGTACTTGGCCTTGAGCGTGTCGTTGAACATCTTCAAGTTCTCGTCGGATACCTTGGGGAGGTCCTGGATCTCCTCCTGGGCACGGGAGATGAGGAGGGAGGGGTTGTTGTAGTCGTGGTCCAGGCTCTGCATGATGAGATTGTAGTTGGCGGGGTCGGCGGCGTACATCTCGGTGAGCCTGGCGGGTTCCCCGGAGAGGGCCTCCACCAACGCGAGCATCCTCTCCACCGGCATATAGGCCGCGGAGTCCATGTAGTTGGTCCAGAGGTTGCGCCAGAGATGGTACTTGAGGGGATTCCCGCTGAACTTGGGCACTTCCAGCTGGGGCCTCGTCGATCGCAGTTGCTCTCTGGCGAAGAGTTGCATGAGCTGAGTCAGGGCTCCGACAATCTGGCCCTGCTCGTTGACGACGGGGGCGGCCTGCAATGGGTGCAGGGGAGGCACAGTGCTTGCTCGGTCCGCCCGGTAGTGGTGGCGCTGGGGCTCCGAGGTTTGCGGCGGCACTGAATGTGCATGGGGAGGCGGTCCTTGTGACCGCTGAAACAGCCCGTGCGGCTGCTGTGGCAGCCCTTGTGGCTGCTGGTAGGGCGGCGGCGGCGGCGCTTGCGGCGGCGGCGGCGGTCCTTGCGGCGGCGGCGGCGCTTGCGTCGGCAGCGGCGGTCCCTGCGGCGGCGGCGCTTGTTGGCCCGGTAGCGTTGGCAGCCACTGCTGCGGTGGTCGCTGTGAGGGCAGGTTGTAGAGCTGTTGTTGCAGCCCTGGTTGCGCCGGGTAGGTTGGCGGCTGAGAGGTGGCTCTGTAGACTCCGCTATCCACCTGTCCCCTTTGGTTTTGGGGGGCAGAGTGAGCGAAGTTGATGAGCACGCTTCTCTCCAGCTCTCTCGCCTCGTCTCTGCTCGTCTTTCTGCTTGGACGAGAGATGGGCCCCAGACGGGGGTCTGGGCGGCTGGCTGGGAGCGGAGGTGCCAGTTGGGCGGGGACCGGGTCCCGCTCCTGGATGTTCTCTGGTTCCCAGCCGGCGGCGCCGTGCTGGCGATGAATGCGAGGGGTCGGGGAGGTGGCAGCTCTCCGGTGGTCTGCCATGATCTCCATTGAGTCTGGCAGTTCTCCAGGGGCCAGTTTGGGGGTGTCCCCAGTCCAGTAGTAGCCCCTTGGGATGCCGCTATGGTCGTGCCTGGGGAACTGAGGCTGTCTTCCGGTGACGTCAGAGCGATATCTGTCCGCCACCACGTCGCTCAGCGCCGGTCTTGGCGGCGGTGGCTGCGGCGCTTGGTTGCGAGAAGCAGGTCTGACGGGCACGAAGTGGTCTCGTGCACGCCCCTGCGGCGTGATTCTGCGCTGAGGCGGCGGCTGACTGTGGCTTGGTGGCCTACAGTGGTGTCCGGCTTCCTTGGTGTGTGAGCGATGGCTTTCTCCGCCTTGAGAGGGCCTGGAGAACGTGGGCTGGACGGGCCCCCGCGTGGACCCCACGGCCGTCTGTGTGGGCACTGTGGGTCCGGCTTTGGGCACTGTGGCCCCCGCTGCAGACGATTGTTTCCGTGCCGGCATCAGGCTGGCGGCTGACCCGGCTTGCGCGGCAGCTGGCGTGCCCGCTAGAGGAGGAAGGCTGTCTCGGAGGTCGTTCATGTTGGCGAGGGGTCCAGAGACTGAGGCGTTGAGGCTAGGCTGGGACTGGATGGGTGGGTTGTGGGCGATGGGGGGTACTTGCGGGGGTTGTGCGGGTGTCAGATGCGGGGATTGGGTGGGGGTCTGTCGATTGAGGCGGTGCTCCTCTCCTCCCGCGGGCAACTGATTGCCGTTGAAGGAGAAGGATTGGGAGACGGTGGGGGGAGGCGTAGTTGGATCTGGAAGGATGGTGCTCAGGAGCTGCTCCGGAGTAACTGAGTAGCACAGTTTGCCCAGTCGATCCGCCTCCTCCCTGCACTCCTCTCTCTCCGCGAGTTTGAAGGAGCGCTCCATCTTGTACTCCTGGGTTCTGGGATGGGAGGGGGAGAGGTTCCTGATCAGCCGATCCAGCGCATTCACTTGATAGCCGGCGTCGTTGAGGCGGTCTATGGCTTTCTTGTATGCGCTGGCAATGTCCTCGTCCCAGTGGCCACTGATGGATTGCGTCTGGCTTCTACTTTCGCCCTCCATTTGTCGGGCAGAAGTGTAGCGCATAGGAGGCAGAGGGGCCGAAGGAGTATGGAGGAGGAGGTCCTGAAGGGGTGGGTCTCGCAGGGAGGGGTCCACTGGGGCCAGGAGGCGCTGTGCTGGCTCGGGGGCCGGGAAGTAGGGGTCGTAGCTCATCTTCACACAGGCGGCGGAGTAGAAGTTCCAGATCAGTTTCTCCATGGTCTCCCTCACACCCACTGAATCTTCTCTGATTCCGTCCAGCAAAGGCTGGAGGTTGCTGGGATGGAAGACGCCCTGGGAGACGAGTTGGAGGAGGATGGACATGCCCTCCCTGTTCTGGCTCTCGAAGCATGCCTGGCAGAAGTAGCCCTCCTTGAAGTTGTTGAGAAGGTACTGGCAGAGGTTGGGCAGGAAGCGGAGGTCCTCCGGGTTGATGCTGGCCTCCAGTGAGCCCGTCGTGCACGGGAAGCAGAAGCTCCGTCGGCATGCTCGGCAGTTGATGGGCGCGGCGGGTGTGCTGGTGCTGCCGCAACGAGAGCAGGTGAAGTTGGAGCTCATTGTCGCAGCAGGTGTCGCAGTAGTGCCGAAACGACAGCTGCTGTTGGGGCAACAGCTTGCCGGCACCTCCGCAGTTCCTCCTTACTCGACAATGCTATAAGAGAAATGGTAGCTGATAAGGGGGAAGGGAGGAAATAGGAGGGAGGAGTGGGGGAAGAAGGGGGTGGCAAGGGTGTAGGGCACACTGGGGTTAGGCAACTTCGTGACACTGAGCCTATCTTACTCCTGTCCTGTCACCATCCAGTTCTGTTGATCGTCTCGCTTTCCTCCACTGTCGTGCAAGCATGAGCTAAGCAGACTAATCGTTATTTTTCATTCTAACTTTCGTCTGCCCAACTGTTGCATTGCGTGGCCGATCTTTGTCGCCTTTTTTCTTCTCTCGAGACTTGCAGCTTGAACTGGATCTCACAAGGAGTCTCATCGAAACCGCTGATGCGTAATTTCTAGAGACTGCTTGTGGCTTGATGGGAGACTGTTCCAGCAGGGCCTAGTCATCCTTTCTTGCGAAAGTAGACTTTCACGGCCGTAGTCTGGGGCAGTTCCAGACGGATCATAAGTTGGCTCGGTCAGAAGTGCCTGAGAGGTGTGAAAGCTAAAGGGAAGGGAGAGTTGAGTTACAGAGAAGGGGAGGTGTAGAGAATGGAAGGGGAGAGATAAGCAGGGAGAGGAATAAGCGAAGCGCGAAACGCTGAAAGGCTCCTTAAGGGAGTTGGAAAGAGGGAAAAGTGGGAAGTAGTGTGGATAGAAATGCGTGGTCCTAGGCGGCGAGATGAGAGCGGAGAGGGAGGGGAGAACGGAAGGGTGTAATGTCGCCTGAATGGCAACAGGGCTCTCCGCTTCTTCTCACCGAACGGAGAGGTGGGGCAGGTAGTGCCAGGACGGGTAGAGGGGGAGAAGATAGGAGGGGGTAGAGAGAGAGAGAGAGAAAGAAGGAGGGGGGGGGGGGGTGTGTGTGTGTGCGGGGGCAAGGGGAAGAAAGGGAGAGGGCGCAAAAACTAGATAGCTGGAAATAGAGGCCCTAGTGATGGGGCGTTCGTCGTGGGCGGCCTTGAACAGGCAGCTGCCGATCCGGGCTTGCTGCTCCAGGGAGGGGAGGCAGCTGGCGCATGTCGGCTCTTGACGAATTGGCTGATGAAGGGGTGGGAACAAAGAGCCTCGTTCAACTGGTTCTGGATAGGCTGATGATCACCGATGACGAAAGTCCTCTCTCTCTAAGCTGCTGACGAGCTTCCCGTCTTCTGCTTTTGCGCCAGTTCGCTCGAGACTGGTACGAAGATCCCAGAGATAAGTCCGTCGAGATAGAGCTCTGGGATTCCCTTGTCCTTCCCTAATGCCGTCGCATCGTAGGTTCTGGTGAAGAATCTGGCCAGTGCATGTTCACCAAGGGATTTCTGCGGGTGGAGGCAGGACTCCAGTGGAAGCAGGAAAGGTGGAGGGGCCGGGTGGCAGCTGTCCCTCCGCTTGGCTCTGCTCGGTTGGGGTAGCCTGTGGCAGCCTATTCTGCCCGGATTGAAGATTGTCGAAAGTGGCACTGTCGACACCAAACTTGAAATCTCAGAAGGTCGTCGGTCGCCTTTCGGAGATTGGCAAAAATGAACATGAATGGAATTCTCACTTTACGCCCGCAGGTCAGCAAAGGAGAATCCGCTCCAAAGGCGCAGTCTGACAAATTGCCTGAGGACGATGTGTCGGTTAGGCGCTGTAGACTGGAGAGTAGAGAGCTGGCAATGGGAGTGCAGCTCGTGGCCAGGCAGCAGCAGCTGTCGGCAGGTGTTTTCGGATCTTTGCTTCCATCCGAAAGCTTGCAGGCTGTCATTCTCCAGACGTGAAGAAGACAGGTCGTGAACGGCTGCTGGCCGGAGGCAGGCAGCAGTCGTACCGAAAAAGGGCACCTTGTTTTGGTTGCTTGCGTCCAGTTGCGATTGGCCCTTGCAGTCGCCGACTGGAGGAATGGCAAAAGCCTGCTTCTTTGCCCCGCTGGGGGTCACAAAGGAAGGCCTTTCGCTTTTCCGATGCCTTTCAGCTCTACCTCCTTCTGTACACAAAGTGCAAGTTGGAGGAGAGGTGAGGGAGGCCGAAGGATAGCAATCGGAGATTGGGTAGTCGGTCGTCCGGATGATGTTGTTGGAGTTGCGCAGCGTGGCCATGTTGGCGCTGAAGCTGGGGAAGTCGGTGGGGACGCCGTTCAAGCCGATGGGAAAGGCATCCAGACAACCACTCAGCTGCTATCCATAAAGCTGTGCCATTCTTGCACTGCTTAGCAACAAAACATTTTGACTCGTTCTCCTTCAGCAGGTAGTCATACAGAAGAAGAGGAGTGGGGAATCGGTTAGTTGGAGACGGAGGGGGGGTGAAGGAAGGGAAGCGTGGGCGGAGACTGGTTGTCCGACCCATAATGCTCATCTACCACGACGTCATTGAATAGCTGCATATCACAAATTGTGTGGTTTCCAAAAATAAAATTAAAAAAGGTGATAAATATTTTAGGTTTAAAAATTTTGTCCTTTTTTACCATAAGTTTAGAATAAAATAAAACGATTTTTAGCAAGCGTCAAATGAGCAGTGAGAGACAAAGAAAACATCCAATTAGGCAACTTAATCATTGAAAAAAGCCGCATTTTCCATTGAGCTTGCAAACATGAAGTGGGGGCAAAATATTTACGGGAGTCTTTTGTAAAAAAAAACAAAAATAAACTCAAAACCAAAACGGTAGAGGCACTTATATTCAAGCGGATAGGTGTAATTAGCAAATATTCGATTGCATTTTAAAATTAGCAAAAATTAGGCTGAAACACTATTGGATGGATAGATGGAGGCGTGTAGAAATTTTGAAATTTAATTTTTTTCACAATTTTTGACCAAATTGACCCTAAGCAGAGGAAAAACTGAAATCGATAGCTGGAGGTCTGTGGAAGAAGATCGAACGAATGAGACTCCAACATCCAAAGCTGCATCGCTGGCAACTGCCAGTATGTTTTGTCTGCTACCTAACGAATACCTGACAATAAATGATGGAGTAAGATAAAATGAAAAGACCGTCATAGAGATGTGATCAGTACGCCCGCAGGTACCTTAGACCCAAACACTCAGGGTCAGGGCCGCAGACATCACTAACTTACGCTGCCGTCCTAGAATGAAGACACCACAAACTACCTTCACAATCAACTGCATTCATAATTCATACCCTCCGCAGCAATAGCCGACCAGGGCGCCAAGACGGAGCGCGGGCGGAGGACGGGGCGACTGACCTTCGCGCCCCCCTCCTCTTTCCACCCCTCCTCCTCCACTCATCCTCCTTTCCTCAGCGCCACAAAAGGTCTCTCTGCCTAGGGAGGCAGGAAGGAGAACTCTGGGGAAGGATTACGTAGGCGCAGTCCTGGACACGGAGGCCTTGCGGGTCTGCTCGGCCCAGGCCGCCTCCCCCCGCATTGCCTAGGCCAGGGGATGCCTTTGATGGAAGATGGGCAGGGCAGCCTGGGTGGCGGGGGAAGAGAGAAAGGTGTTGTAATGGAATTTCGCACCATCCCCCCTTTCCACCCCCGCCCTCAAACTCATATGCCCCGATGTGGGAGGGGGGGGGGCGACCATTTGCCCTGCCCGCCAGCCGCCACTTGTCCCCAATTGGTGACTTGGCCACTTGGGGCAGGCATTGGTGGGCTCCGTTTTCCGAGAGATCCGTGTCGGGAGCATCCCGGGAGGAGGGGTCCATGTCGAACCGTGACCATCAGACCATAAAGACCATAAAGACCATAACCATGACCATAAAGACCATAAAAAACCGTGACCATCAGTGACCATAAGCAAAATTTTCAACTTCAAATCAACATAGCGCATTGAATATTGAAGTTTTGTTGGCGTAATTAGCATGAAAAGTTGAGGAAAATGGTTGGTTTTGGACCCAGGTGGAAATTTGGATTTTTATGCATTTTCAGATGTACTATGATGATTTGAATGTTGGGAATTTATAAAATTTCAGTTTTTTTATGGTCTTTATGGTCATGGTTATGGTCACGGTTTTAGAAAAAAATCATGACCATAAGAACAAATTTTTGGCCTTATGGTCACGGTTTTTTTGAAAACCATGACCATAAAAAAATTCTTAAGAATGGGTTTGAAAAACATCACTCAATTGAGCAATTACTATTTGAAGGGGATTAATAATCTTTAGAGTCTTATGGAAACGTTTTGAAAAGGCAGACATGCCTAAAACCGTCTAGTATAGAATTTGGCAAATTTTTTCTTTTTTTTTCTTTTTATTTCTTTACAGAATACAAAGAAATATTATGAAATATTAATATTATGTGCTTGTATTATTTATTAATATTATATTACGTATTTTTGTGAGTTCATTTTTAGAGAAAGCACCACTATTGCTACTACCCTGAGGTTGATATATAGCAAAATATTTTATGGTCACGATTTCACATGCAAAACCATGACCATAAAACAGCATGTCCATGTATGTGCTCAAAAATATGCATTATTGGCCTTATAATGCATGCCATGGGCATAAGCAATACAATGCATGCCTTCAATTCAATTGAAGGGCACATTAGACTCAATACAGAAAACCTTGTTCAGAATTACACAGGCTTAATTTCATACTGTGTACTAGATGGTGCTAAGCTTATGGACCATGCATATGCATGACGCCATAATGTCATATAGTGTTCTGCATATCATAATTAACCTTAGACTAGATCACATGCATCGTATAAAGTCAGTTAAACTCAATGCTGAGGTTGATATATAGCAAAATATTTTATGGTCATGATTCCACATGCAAAACCATGACCATAAAACTGCATGTCCATGTATGCACCCAAAAAATGCATTATTGGCCATATAATGCATGCCATGGGCATAATCAATGCACATGCATGCCTTCAATTCAATTGAAGGACACATTAGACTCAATCCAGAAAACCTTGTTCAGAATTGCACAGGCTTAATTTCATACTGTGTACCGGGGGGGGGTAGGAAGTCTTCATCCGATTTTGATATTCCAACAATTAGCTCAGGACAGATTGATCAGAAAATGATGAAAACTGGTACAGAGGTACACCCAATAGTGGATGTAGTGCCCATAAAATATTGTGCAAAAATATTCATTATTGAGCTCACAGCACTGATTTGAAAATTTGGTACAACCTGTATCTTTCAGCATAGGGTGTAAGTTTTCTGTAATGGAGTGAATTTACAATTTTGATTGTCACGGATTCAAAAATTAGTTTAATTGCCTGCCGTTTTAGGACAATGTTAAGGATACCTAGGACTAACTTGTGACAAAGTTTGATCAAAATAGGTGCATCCAATCCTGAGTGAACTTCCATTATGTATCGGATGAAGACTTCCTACCCCCCCCGGTACTAGATGGTGCTAAGCTTATGGACCATGCATATGCATGACGCCATAATGTCATATAGTGTTCTGCATATCATAATTAACCTTAGACTAGATCACATGCATCGTATAAAGTCAGTTAAACTCAATGCTGAGGTTGATATATAGCAAAATATTTTATGGTCACGATTTCACATGCAAAACCGTGACCATAAAATTGCATATCCATGTTCGCACACAAAAATGTGCATTATTGGCCAGATAATGCATGCCATGTGCATAAGCAATGCGCATGCATGCATATATTTCAATTGGAGAGCATATTGGACCCGTTACTGAAAAGCATGTTCACAATTGCACAGGCATAATTTCATACTGTGCAATAGATTTCGCTAAGCTTATGCACTTTACTTATGCATGATGCCATATTGTGATATAGTGTTCTGCTCATCACTATTGACCATCGACTACATCCCATGCATCACATGAAGCCAGAAAAACGCAACCCAGAGGTTATATTTAGCAAAATATTTTATGGTCATGATTTCACATGCAAAACCGTGACCATAAAACTGCATGTCCATGTATGCACACAAAAATGTGCATTATTGGCCAGATAATGCATGCCATGTGCATAAGCAATGCACATGCATGCATATACTTCAATTGGAGAGCATATTGGACCCGTTACTCAAAAGCATGTTCCTAATTGCACAAGCTTAATTTACTGTGCAATAGATTTCGCTAAGCTTATGGACTATGCCTGTGCATGGCACCATATTGCCCAAATTGGTTCTCTTTAACACAATCAATATTACACTAGATCACATGCATCATGTAATGGCAGTTGAACAATGTACTTTTTCTAAAATAATCAAAAATATTTTATGGTCACGGTTTTCAAAAAAAACCGTGACCATAAGGGAAAAATTTATCTCTTATGGTCTTTATGGTCATGGTTATGGTCATGGTTTTAAAAAAAAACCGTGACCATAAAATTTTATGGTCACAGGCACATTTTTCAAAATAACCAACCAAAAAATGCATGCCATCATGCCATTCCACCTTGAGCCAAACAAGGCAGCCAGCCTTGTTTACCTGCACCTAAAAAAGTGATCAAAACATTGATATTAAACTCAAAATCATGAAATAATGCCTTATGGTCACGGTTTTTTATGGTCTTTATGGTCGTGGTTATGGTCTTTATGGTCTTATGGTCTTTATGGTCACGGTTCGACATGTTCGGCGGGAGGAGGCATCCACTGGGGCCGCCGAATACGAGGGGGGCGCCAGCAAACTGGTTTGGCCATCACCCCTCGCCCTCCTTCTCTGCATGTGCCCGGGCGAGAAGATCCCGATGCATGCCTTTCTCTCCCTTCCCCTCAGCTCCTCTATCATCCCTGCACTGAGCTTGAACACTGCGCTATGGGGCCTAGTCTAGCAGCCTAGCCTAGAGCGTCGTTAGAAGAAGCTGATGGTGAGGTCAGCATTAGGGAAGAAGGAGGAGGAGGAAAGGGAGAGGAGTAGGAGGAGGAAGAGGAGAGAAGGAGGAAGAGGCATGACAGCGCGGGGCGCAGGTCCTGGGGGGCGTGGCCTCCGTCCCTGGACATGGGCAGGGGCGGGCGAATGGCAGAGGACACGGGAAGCCACCTGCGAGATTCACTCCTCCCCATCCTTCATTCCATCCCAGAGCCACCACTGCCCCCCCCACCCCACACCCCCCCACCAACTCCACACTTCATCAATCTGGGCTCGCTGTCTCTGCCCGCCTTCTCTTCACAACCCTCTCTCCGCCTCCGCCCAATATCCCCAGCTCCTTCTCTTCCCCTCTGCCGTGCCCCCCATAGCTCCTGCTCCTCTCCAAGTCCCCAGAAATTGCAGATCGCGCATAACTCAGACGCGAGGGGCGCTCGCCTTGGAGGCTGGAGTGATCCTCGGACGCCATGCCTCAGTGCAGCCTCCTCCTTCCGCCCCTCCTCCTCCTGCTACTCCTGCTGGCCGGGCCGAGCTTAGGGGAGCCTCGCCAGTCCCACTCCCACCGTCGCCACCACGCCCACCCCGAGCGGGCCGCCGGCTGGCGGAGAGAGGCCGCCCGACGCCTCCTACAAGACCAGGCCGCCGGGGAGCTTGCCGACGGCGCCGAGGTGCCCGAAGGCTCCCTCCCAGTGGACAACGCCACCCTCCAGAGCTACTTCGCCGCCAACTCCACCTCCTGCCTCGCCAGGGAGGAGGCCAAACTGGCCCGCATCGAGCGCATCAAGGTGAGGCAGGAAACAAGGGGAGTGGAGTAAAACAGGAGAAGATGATTGGCAGGTGGACCTACTGTCGAAGCTGGGCTTCGCGGGCGAGCCGCGGAGGCTGAACGCGACGGGGCTGCCGGACATCGGGCGCCTGGAGCCGATCAAGAAGTTCATCGCCGAGAATGGCCTGGCCGCCGACGCCCCCGACCATGCCCATGCCCCGATTATAATGTGCTTCGTTCGTTTCGCTTCGCTTCGTTAGCTTCGTTCACTACACCACTTTTAGTGCTTTACATTTTATAACTACCAATTTCGAACGCATTAATTTTGCCTTTTGTTATCCTTTTAGAAAAGGCCTGTTTTTAGACTGGTCTAAAATCTGAATGCTTTTTTGGATGTCATGCTTCTCTGTCCATAGCGCTGCGGACATGTTATGAGAAGCAAACCTGTGCGAGTGCCCAGTTAGCCAGTAAGACTCAAAGATCGCATTCAAATCCAGCCTCCCCCTTTTTCACTCTCTCAACACGCAGATGTCCACTCTATCTGTCCCGAACGCTCAGTCCTGAAAAAGCACACCCACATATTCTACAGAGCAGCCCTAATCGCATATCCTACCCTTAATTTAAAATCACTTTTTCCACTGAATCACCGATTTCCTGCTTTTTAGCAAATTCCTTAAGCACTGTAAACTTTGTCTCTTATCGCAGCATTGTGTCATTGTGAATGAATTCAAAAAACATCGATTTATTTCTTCAATTGAACTTCACGTTCCTCAGCCATTCAGGAGGCAGTTTGGAAAGGAATTAGCAAGCTTAGTGCATAGCTAATGGGCCTAGGCCTAGGCGGAGAAGCTAGGGCCTCTCCCGTCCCGGGGCTCCTCCCGACAGAGCCGCCAGAATCCTAGCTGCCAACCATACTGCCAACTATCACAATCCACCGGATTGCAGCTGCCTTTGGGCCCTTTCGGCTATAGCAGTAACTAAGGCTAACGCTTCAGAGGTTTTGGTAGAAAACGAGTCATTACTGATCCAGCAACCAAAGCGGGAAGGTATGTGTGGAACAGCTTGCAAAATGTCCAATCAATTGCTCCTGTTGAACTGTTTGTGAGCAGTGCTTTTGAACACTGGATGCATAGAGAACTTTTTAATTCCGAGTGGAGGTAAACTTGGAAAAACATCAATCCAATTAAAACGCAAATTTTTAAACCTTCAACTATGTCAGTTCCGTTGATTCTGGTCAAAAAACTGTATGCTTTTCATAGCAGTCGAAGCCGCATAGTGCATTTCTACGATTCAATCGATTGCTAGTTTATTGAAATATTTGGACTATGTTGTTATTTGCGAATTTCGCCAAATATTCTCTAGTTAGCAAAATATTCTAAATTATTGATTGAATTAACTGCCAGTAGGCAGTCGGGTCCCTCCCTGCAAAAAATGTCCAAGGAGCATGCGATTTTAATGCACCAGCCTCTGTCCTCGGCATGATCAAATGCATGTGCTCGCAAAAAATCGTCCAATGCTCGTTCACAAAAATAGGCTCCGCCAAAGGGCTTGGGCCAGGTCGGGAGGGGCTCATGATCTGGCAGTAAAGCCCGCCAGCGGAATGCGCCAGGCGATGGGAGAGGTGGCGGCAAAGGGCGCTAGTAGGCGGGGGGACAGGAGGCTATGGACTGAGAGTGCCTGTTTGCCTAAACAAAGGGCACCTTAAGGGGGCCCCTTCCTGTCGGGAAGGGGGCAGAGAGAGCTGCGTTTTTGTGCGGCAAGCTTAGGAAAGGGTGTGCGAAGCGGCGCCGCAGGATCCTCCGCACGTCGCATTCCAGCTAATCGGGACGCTTTCCGGGCCTCCTCTCCTGTCATCTCTCGCCTCCTATTCGCGCCCCAGCTGTGTGCGCCTCCGTCCACAGTCCTTTCCCCCTCCTGTCAGAGCCCAGTCCAGCTTAATCACCCTCACAAAGGCAGCCGGGCTTTAACTAGCCGCCGACTTTTGCGACTCATATTGATGAGCTGGCAGTGATTGAGAGTTGCTGGCTGGGAGTGGGGGGGGGGGGGGGAGGGAGGGGATTGTGAGGGAGTGGTGGGAGGCGAACTTTCCCAGGCGCGTCTGCTTATGACCCGCACACACTCGCAAGGCCTTGAGGCGCAGGGCGCTGAAATACGAGGCGCAGGCCACTCTGCTGCTTTTTTTGCAGCCTCCCCGACCTCCTTCAATCTCTCTCACCGCTCCGCTACACGCAAAAACGCCCCCCTGCCCCTGCTCTACTTTCACGCCAATACACGGCACAATCTATGTCCCCCCTGCCCTTTCCACACCCTGCCACCCTTTTTTCTCTCCTAGATTCCTGGACCTGTAAGTAATGGGCAGAGACGACGCAGGTATCATTTGGGACCAATTGAAGGCTGAGGAGTCATAGATGCGTATTGCTTCATATAGAGTCTGACTGAGGAATGGCCAGGAATTGTGGCCAGGCTCATCTGTCAACCGGCAGCCAAAACAGTGGCCTGCTCTAATCAGGCCTCATCCATTTCCCGCTTTTTATCGGCGCAGGACAAACAGGGCTCTGGATGCTGGAATAGGGGGGGCTGGCTGGTGTAAACGTAAGCAGGGGCGGCAATCTCTGACATGCCATCGGGGGCGGCGGGGGGAGCGACTCTGGGAGGCTGGAAGAGAAGCCTGCCCCCAGCGCGACTGACGGAAGGAAGGGCCAATGCTTCCTCCGTCCCTTCCCCGCTTTTGCCCCAGCGCCTAAGCCGCTCGTAATTGAGCTCTTCGCTGCCTCCTTGTAGCATCACAGCTGTAGCCTGCCTGCCTTTTTTGCCCTCTTCTTCTCCAGTGTCGCTAGGGAGGGAGGAGGTGGGGGAGGGAGGAGGTGGAGGAGGGAGGTGCCTTCTGCTCCGGAGGACGATTGGGACTCCGGCGGTGTTTCATTTATGAGGCAGTAGTTGGCCTGCTTGGCTATGCAAATGCTCTGGCGGCCTCCTATATGGGATATGGACGGGGGGCCGGCCCTGGGAGCGAAGCTTTTGAGAGCGCACTCAATAGAGAGGCCCAAGCCCTCCACCAGCCCGCCTCTTCACCCAGATGCCCAATCCCCTGCTTTTTCCCATCTCTTTCTTTCCAGCAACTCCCCCACCCCCTCCTCTGACGCAGGAGGCACATCCACTGCTGATCACTGCTGCAGAGATGGGCAGTGGACAGCTGAGGGAGTAGGAGGAGGAGGAGTGGGATGGGGTGGTCGAATAGGACGCAGCTGGTGGAGGTGGCGATAGGGACGACGCTGGCGCCGGTCCCCGACGACTGCTACCTGCCCAGCCCCAACCTGGAGGTCCGCTTCTACATCACCACTGTCTTTGGCACCTGTCTGGCTGCCCTCTCCATCGCCGAGTCCCTCCTCCTCATCTACATGCTCCTCACACGGCCCATCTTTCGGTACCTCCTGCTTTTCTTGCCCCCCCCCCCCTTCTCACTGCGCGCCTCCAACTCTCAGACGCTCCTACCTGCTGTACTTCGGAGCGCTGGCCATAGCGGACCTGGTGACGGGGGTCCTCTTCATCGCCGTCATCTCCGTCTCCCTCCTCTACGAGTACATCAACAGCGTCCGCCTCATGCACGCCTGGGTCAGCTACTGCCGACCCCCCTCTGCCTTTGGTTGAGCTACTGGCATTGCAGTACTCCTACGTGGTGCTGGCCTCCTCGGTGTCCCAGGTGGCCCTGCTGCTGCCGCCCTACCTCCTCCTGGCTGCTTCACTGGAGCGCTACCTTTCTTCTCTAGGCTTCACTCTGCTCGGCACCACCCGAGCCCGCCTCCTCTCCGTTCTCGGTTAGGCCTTTGTACAGGCTGATCTTTATAACGGGAAACGCTCACTTTGATCAGCTGTTATTTTGTAGCTGATCAAAGTGAACGTTTCATGTTATAAAATCACCCTGTAGAGTCTCTAGAGAACAATGCCAGCAAACGCAATAGAAGAGGCCGCAAATAGGATCAGAGTGGCGTGAATCTCAGGCGAATGCCAGCAGTGGGTCGCAGGACCATCTGGAAAGCTGGCAGGAGTTGAGCAGGGTCGCTTTCGCAGGCTGTCCAGGCCAGGCCCAGCAGAGCTTTGGCCAGCAGCGTTTTGGCCTCCATCATGGCGAATCGCTGGCCTACCAATTGCTGCCTTTGAGGTCAGAGAAGGGGCTTTGGGTCGAAAAGGACCGATGCAGTTGCGCGGCCCGGCGCTGAAGGGGATGTAGGCAAAGGGGTGCCGGAGGGCCGCCATCTGGGGCTCGAATCGTTCCGGCTGGAACTCTTCAGGGTCCGGGAACTGCTCAGGGTCCCGGTGCAGCTGATAGACTGGGATATGGACCCAGGTCCCCCTGGGCAGCTCTATATTCCCTCCTTCTGCAACTTGCCCATCTTCACAGGCCTCCATTGGGGGCTGAAGTGTGAGAGGTGGACCGGTTTCAATGTGAACAGGGGCGTCGAGGAGGCGCATGATGGTGGGGACGGGAGGGTAGAGGCGGAGTGCCTCTCGAAAGCAACACTCTAGGTAGCGCAGGCCGCCAAGGTGCTCTGACTCCACTTCTGCCGCTTCTCCTGAGGAGCCAGCTTGTCATTGAGGTCTGAGTGATGAAAGATAGGGCCTAAATGAACCAAGAACTCGACGAGCCTCCTGTCTGGCCTTGTCCTGGCACTGGCTGTGCAGCCCCAGCAGGTACATGGTCCAGCCTAGCGCAGTAGCTGTAGTGTCGTGGCCCTAGATGATCTCAGGGCCTTCTTTGGGGGGCGATGGGCTGGTGTGAACCTCGAACCTCGAACATGAAGGTATCCACCTCCTCCCTTACCTGGCGTAGGTTCAGTCGGCCCTCATCTGCCAAGTCCAGAAGGAGGTCCAGGAAAGGCCGCTTTTCAACTTGCACCGATCCCTTCACTTCATTGGCTCTCTCGGCCAGCCTTTGCTGCATCACCTGCAGCATAGAGAATGGTTTTAAATGATTTCTGATATTATGGAGTTGAAAATTCATAAATCAAAAATTAAAGCCTGGATCCTAAATTCGAGATCTTTAATGACTCTGCATGCAAGCTGAGCCGACTTAGGACAGAAAATGACTAGGGAGGCAGCAAATAGGGTTGCCTGGGTGGAGAAGGCGTGGAGACGGCGAATGTTGGCAGCCTGTCTACGGCCAGTAGGTGACAGGGTATAGAAGAGCCGGTCGGGGAAGAGCCAGGGGCGGAGGAGTCGGTAGACGATGACCTCCGCAAAATCGCCAATGGCCGCCACGTACTCTTTGTTCCGAGCTTCAGAAGCGCCCAGCGATACGCCCATGGCCGTCTCTGCTCAGTTCAGCTCATACTAGGTTTAACAAAACAAATTGTGGACAGAAGTGCCCAGTGCACTGTTTGCCAGGGCACTTCTGTCCACAATTTGTTTTGTTAAACCTCAGTTGTAATGTCCAACAAATTAATCGCAACGGCAAAGGCTAAGAAGTACGGTTTTAAAGGTTTTTATGGTTGCATAAGATGAGCAGTTTTAACCTGACCCTTCAGTCTCTGCCAGTAAGCTGTTATGAGTCAGGCCTAACCGCAGATGAGATCCAGCGTGGTCTCTGCCAGCAGTGGACAGATGTCCAGAGTGCTGGGGCCCATTTGTCGCAGGCGCTGGAGGAAGGAGTTAGAAGAGGCGTTGATGGAGGGGAGGAAGTCGCGGAGGATGGCGAAGTGGAAGGCGGGCGTCAGCTGCTTCCGTCGCTCCTGCCAGGAGTCCCCGTTCTTGCTGGACAGGATCACGTTGGGCAGGTCCTTGGGATTGGTGGAAAGGAAGTTGGGGGGAAACTTTGTTAGAAGGCCGTCGCCCAGCCAGTCGCGAATGAAGTCGTATTCCATGCTCTTGGAAATATTTGCTGACCCTTTGAGTACCGCCTAAAACCCTCATCTTTTAGTTTTTATTATATTTATTTTATTTTTTATTCTTCTCACCTCCACATGAGAGGCTTTGAAGAGGTGCACGGTTGCAAAAGGCCCGTGCCAGATGACACAGGGCGAGCCGTAAGGCTGGTAGTATTCGCTCAGCAGTGTCTTCGTAAGACCTGACACTAGGTGTAGTCAGTAAAGTAATGGATGAGGGATCATGAAAGAATAGCACTGGGCAGGTCGAATCCGGCACTGATCAGAGGACGGGTGTTGCCCAGGCCAAACGGGAGATTGGGCGGTGGACCGGGAAGACGACGGAGGCTGGCCAATCGTTGGCCAGCTTTGGAGTAGTGCCAACTTAGCCAGGCCAACAGACTCAGGCCAATTAGCAGGAGCAGCATTTCGCTACCCTCTTTATCTTTCTTGCATCCTAAGAGAGGTCAGTGATGAGCCAATCCAAGAGATACGAAAGGAGGGATTGATCTAGACGTCTTGCTGGGATAGAACTCGTTGCATACTGCCTAATCCAGGGGGTGGGCGGGGAGAGGTGGGAAGGGAAGTGTGAATAGGGGAGGGGGCTATTGGTCAGAGGCGCGTGTATGGAAGGTTGGGGGGTGGGGGCTGTTGTCCCTTTCACGTCCACGCCAGCCGATAATGCGACCCCAGAAGTAGTAGTATTGGTGTGTGTCTCCTTTGCCAGTGTGTATGGGAGTAGGCACCACCTTCCGGTCCTCCAGCCCCCATCTCCGCCCACCTCTTCCATCGCACACCTTGCAAGGTCAAGCGTGGAGGCGCCCCTTTTTGTCATCCTTAGATGCCGGAACGATCGGCACAAAGGCCATTCGTGGCGTGAAACAAAAACGCCGCATTGCGGAGAGATCAGATTACCGGCAAAAACATGGCGAAGGGGCTGAGGTGACCTGAGAGGGGATCCGCCGCATCCTCTCAGAATTTTACTACATTTCGCTTCAATTGTGGTGTGGTAGCCTATTGTACAATATGTAAAAAGATTCATAATTTTTTCATAAGATTAGAGTACTGTTTCTGGTTATTAATCAACCATTGACACACATTTGCAATCATAAAATTTAATTAAACCGCAAAAAAAATTAAAGGAAAACACGAAAATAGAAACGGGAATGAGAGAAATTGACCGCAGGAGTGTTGCTGTTCGCAGTGGCGAGCAAAGGGACGTCGATATTCGAGCTGCAGGTGGAGACGCAGACTGGCTGTCCCTTCGACTCCCTCGGCTACCTCAAACTCTCCCACACCGAACTCGGCAAATCATTCTGGCACACTCCATCATCATTTGGCACTCCCCCATCTCTTTCATTCCCACCTGGGCCAGGTATGGGACGGTGTTCGCCTTTTGGTACCGCCAGATCATCTCCGTCTTCCTGCCCTTCTTCGGCCTCGTCTTCATCAACCTCCTCATCATTCTCCAGGCATTCCACTCCTCCCCTTACTCCGCTTCTGAGCAGAAGACATACTTAAGACATACTTAAGACATACTTTTTGATAGAGTTGTGAATCGGTTGACCACTTTTTCAGATCCCCTATTTTAAAGGTTGGATATTAAAAAGCAAACTATTTTTGATTATTTCCTAAACGCCAATGTGGGCCACAGAAACCGTCTTATGAGGTCTGCCCTTGGGACATAGAATAAAATTGTTTGCCTTTTAATATACAACCATAAAAATTGGGGATCAGAAAAAATTCTCTTAGTCCCCAAAACTTTCTCGATTTTCTCAAAAAGACTTGAAGGACCGTCTGAAATGGGAGTGCTGTCGGGCCAAGAAGCTGCCCAAGAAGAAGCGTCGCCGCCGTTCCAGCTGCGCCAATCGCAAACTCACCTCCGCCTGTCACACCTGGGATGAGATTGAAGTCCCTTCTCCTCCCCCCTAAGACTTCCAACTGGACTATGAAATCTGTTGGGCGGTCCAGGAGATGGATGTGCAGTACCAGCGTCTTCTGCTGTCCAAGAGCATCCCCATGGGCCTCAGCCGCTGGGTGAGCAGGGCTCGGGAGCGCCTGCGGCAAACGGACACTCGCACCCTCGTTTTCATCGTCATCGAGGTGGGCAGCTGGGTCCGGCTGAGTGATGCTTGGGAAAGAAGGGGAATAATGTAGCAACTGCTGACCTCTTCGCTGTCTGTGATCATCGCGGTGTGGGAGCACATCAACATGAGCTACCTCCTGGAGCACCTCAACTTCTACCTCGTCGCCACCGACTTCATCTCCATCCTCTCCATCCTCGCCTGCGCCCTGCGCCTACCCATCTACCTGGCCGCCGATGTCACCTTTCGGTTGAAATTTCATTCCTCATTCTTCCCATTACATTTTTTCTTCATTCTACTTTAGCCATAGCTCAATTCTATTCTTGGATTTGCATGGAACCATGGAACAAAGAGAATTACAAATTATTATATTTATTTTACGCAAATTCGACTTTCACACATAAGGTGTTTCAGTGCTGAGGTGATCTGGATGGTGACCTGTCACCGATTCGGAGGCGGCGTCAAGCTGCCCAGCTCCAAGAAGCTTATTCGGAGGATACCCGACAGGTTTGTTCCGGCCTCTGCCCAGCCCAGCTGAAGCTCTTAATTTTGCCAGCTTCAATCCGCACCTGATGGACATTCCGAACACGATGACGGCCTATCCGCCGGGCGCCCGACTGAAGATGCGGCGGAACGCCATCGTGGTCGACCCCGACCTCATCGCCCCCGGACCAGGATTCAGCGGCATCGTCCTCTCCGCCTACCATCGAAGAGACTCTCTTGTCCGCGTCCGCACTCACATCGAGGAGGCCTCGCAAACTTCGCCCAGCCCTGTGAGGCTTCTTCTCCACTTACTTTGAGGACCTAGCCTCGTTTTCTAGATTAGAGCCGTGTCAATGCAGCATCAATGGAAAAGCTCCAGTAAGAGAAAATACTAGAGCTTTGCCATTGATGCTGCATTGACACTGCTCTGATCCAGAAAAGGAGACTGGCAAAAGATGAGATTCCAACTGCCCCCACCCATCCATCCCAGAAGGATAGGGTATCTTTTTAGCTTGCCTTGAGGACGTAGCTAGGCGCCTTTTCTCTTACTATAACTTTGCCATTGATGCTGCATTGAAACTGCTTTGATCTAGCCATCTAGGCAACGAGACTAGCAAAAGATTAGATTCCAACTGCCCGCAGCCCGGAAAGATTGGATGGATGGGTTGAGGGTGGGGTGAAGGGGCGACTGTTGCGGCAGGTGACGATGCCGGGTAGGATGCGTCGCTGGCGTCGCTGCTCCAGCCCTTTCGGTCGTCGCCACCGCGCCGACTCCAACCCCTGCCTCAACGGAGCCCCCGAGTTCATCGTCTGAGCTTTTCTACTACTCAGCTCAGCTTTTCACCTCTCCAGCTAAGCCCCAAGGCACTGGGCACTGGCCACAATCCTTACTCTCTGCGTCTCAACAGTGCTCCTGCCACGGGTTCCCACACTCTGCTGTTCTTCTGAAAACACATTATTCATTGCTTTGATTGAAATCGATTGCCTTGTTTTGTAATAGAATAAAGTTAGCTTTTCGGTTTGCAACGCGTTTGAATACTAAAATGTCTAGTATCATCGGCAAGTCAAATGTGGGTCTCTTTTCTGCAAAAATTAACTCTAGTAATTAACTCTAGTAAGCTCTAAGCTCAATGAGATTTCAGAACTCGAACTGTGTAGCAACGGCAATGGTCTAAAGCACTGTGTCTGAGTCTTTTGACTTCGAGTTTTTACATATTGATTGATAATTCCATCAGTATGATGTTAAAAGTGAAAAAATTCCAAATTTTTGATCTTTTTAAATGAAAATTTTTGACATATCAGCGACATTGGCCAAACTTCTAACTTCCAATTTTTAATCTTTTTATAAAATGTTAGTCTAGGAAATGCCTCATTTAACCCGATAAACAGCTGGCCCATTATGACTTCACTCCCATTTATGTGCCAACATCCAAATATGCCCTATATTATAAAAACGGGCACTTTGGCCAGGGCCGAATCTCTATCATTTACTTTCAATCTTTTAAATATCTTAAAAAATGATTTGGTCATGAAAATTCTGAAATTTCGGGTATTTGCTGTGCGTATTTGCTTTTTTGTTTTTAAAACCCATTTTGATCGACTTTTCGAGATAAACACACCTGTTTAAAGTTTGGATTTTATTTGTTCCTAATATTATTTGTTTAATTTATTATTTTTTGTAAGATTTACATGTTTTAGCTCACTTTGATCGTCATCCTACTGCATGCGTCAAGGTTTCCCAGCAGGCCGTCAAAATGGGAGAGTACAAGTCGGTTTGCTTTGCTTATCCATAAATGTTGGAGGCTATGTAGGCAACCGCCTCGATTTCGTCTTCGAAGCTCACCCCCTTGCACTCCGCCTGCCCATTCTGCGACTGCCAATCCAACCATCTTCATCCAACCATCTGCAAA
Organism: Ptycholaimellus sp. GST1_10; assembly: GCA_030248095.1. Lineage (NCBI taxonomy): Eukaryota > Metazoa > Nematoda > Chromadorea > Chromadorida > Chromadoridae > Ptycholaimellus > Ptycholaimellus sp. GST1_10. Next base: position 25,339 of record JASANA010008699.1, read on the forward strand.
CTGGACCCTTGGCTGCTACCTTGAGCAGGACGCAGTCCAAGGCCGCATCCTGAGGCATGTTCGGGTCAAGGCTCTGACGCTGGGTCTCCAGATAGGCAGCCGGGTAGAGCAAAGTTCTGGGCAGCGCAGAGCACTCCGCTCGCCGCTTCTCTCCCAGCTCTCCACTCAGCTGAAATTCTCACCCCACAATGTGGAGAGGCACAAAAGGAGGGTAGGAAGGAGTTAACCGCCAGTCGGGCACAAAGGAAGCTCTGCCCTAGGCCGTCCATGCCTCGCGTTGGACTGGCTGCAGTTCGCCAGCCTCCCTGTCAACAAGAAAGTCCAGTTTTTAGTCCCAGCTGAGTTTGCGAGATTTTGGAAATTTTGAACGAGAAATTCGATTCGATCGAAAAATTTTGAAAATTCGCCGCAATCGAGATTTTGCAGATTTTGAATCGCTAATTTGGAGATTTGAGAAGTTTTGAACCAGAAGGATGTTACCTGTGCGACCAGAGCGAGGGTGAGGTAGAAAAAAGCGGCCATCAGCGAAAGAGACGGCATTTTGGGTGTAAGTATGGAAATAGAAGGGTAGGCTTGAGCTTAAGTTGATTAGGGCTATCGAGGTTGAGTAGAGCGTGAAATGAGGTGGCGCTGGCTTTTTGGTGCCACATTGCGTCATGCTTTATTTGAGACTAATTATTGAAGCAGACAAGAGGCAGAAGGAAGGATCCATTAGTCTTCCTGCTTCTAATTATCTAGCCTTTTTCTAGTCACTGACGCCTCTAAATTATTCGTCACCACCCTTTTGGTTATTCATGGTCAAACATTCATCAAAATGTGATTTCTAACAAAAAAGCTACTTGTACGAACATAGAGGATGATACCATACCATAGTTGGCATCATCATCCATGCTTCGAAAAACTGAGCTAGAAAAGCCTGGAGCAAAAGTCTGGAAAGGGTTATAAAAACTTTTTAATTAATATAAAGCATTTTTGTGGATAGTAATATTGTAAGGCAGGCCCTATGGGAAAACAGCCTAGAACGATTTCAATAATCATGCTTCCTACTACTTAGTGGAAGAAAATAAAATGACAAGGAGACGTGAAACGAGTTTTGCTTACTTTTTGCATGGTTAATTTTGTTCGTACGGAAAAGTTTTATTGCCTTTTTAACTAGAGATTTTTCTGCAGGACACTCCACATTTTAAGCCATTAGTATCAAACCAAACCACAAAAAAGACCAAGCTGAATTGCAGTAAAATTAGATAGCATTTCAAAACATCTGAACTATAATTCAGCCTCTCTAGGGGAATGTTGGCAATAGATCATTCATAAATCAAGACTGACACAAAACAGGCCCTAAATACAGAGTAATTCCTACAGAAGTAAGTGCAAGCAAGATTTTAGTCTGCATCTTCTTCTGATCGTAGGTCTTTTTAATTTCTGATTGCAAGTCTTTCTGCGTTACCGACCTTTATTGCGTAAAACTAATTATTAAACAGTAGGTTACCTGTTGCGCAAGATGTTAATCAACTGCATTTACCCTAATTTGGTATAACAAGTGGAATGTTTAATTTTTATGTTTTATCCGCACTCTCGCGCTTAAACTCCACTTCTTTCTGCATTAGCCTAATAAATGTATAAACGTTACATCAAAAAAGTGTAACTTAACTGCTTGAGGAAAAAATAATTTTTTCTATTCTGAAATTTAACTTGTATCCATTATTTCGTTATGTCCGTCTGGATGAATTTTTTGTCGCTGTTCGCCATCTTAAATATATATTAATCTAATTTCAGCAAAAGTAGTGAAACGGAATGAATAGAAATAGGAACGACTATTCATTCACAGTATCTTCACAGGAGTCTAATAATTAGGCAGTCAATCATTCCATCACAACTATACATAGAATCATAGCTGTTTTCTAAGCGGACATTACTCTTCTAAACGGTGTTCACCAGATCGTTTTCCGAATTAGTTGCCTAAATAAAAATCCTGCTCAGGAATGGAAGCTCCTAAAGCCTGAACCTTGGATGTTTTAGTGCGGAATGAGCCGAGCAGTTTAGGACAGTGCTGTCGGCCTTTGCTGATATCGTCCATCTTCTTCACCAGGTCATAGGTGATCTTCTGCAAAGGCGGTCCTCAATCCTCTGTCGGCAATAGATCAAAGAATGCTCCCAACCGGGGAGACGACGGAGTCCTGTTTGTAGTCCGGATGGCTGGTGATAGCCTCTCGCATCCAACGGGCCAACGTCCACAGCTCTCCCGTAGCCCGCTGGCTGATGAAGTTCAGGTACTGGGATATGGTGCACCTGCTTATCGATTTGGTTGAGAATCGGAGGGGAAGGGGTTGAAAGATGTGGCGACACAACCGAGTGTCCACGTCCACGTCGGCAGTGTCCAGGTACTGGCGGATGAGCCGGACAAGGCCTGGGAACTCCTCGCCCTTCCCGTTGATGATCTCAAATGAGTTGTGGAGTGGAGGGGTCCCAAGGGAGGTGATGTAGGCATGGATGCTAGAGGACACTTATTTTGCAAAAGCAGAAAAGCAATGGGATCATTTGATGTCCACCTTTTGTGGCCTTGAATATGGCTAGAATGACTATGCTGAGCATTATTTTGCAATATTCAGGGCCGCAAAAGGTGGACATCCATATAATCCATCCATTCATTCATCACCTCAGCAACGCTCATCTCCACAATGTCCTCTGAAGGGGCAGTGGTGCAGCAGACGTTGAGCAGGCGCTCCGGGGGCGTGGTGCAGGTGACGAGGCCGCGACGGAAGTAGAACTTCTCCTGGTTCACGGCATCCCGCACCTGCAAGAAGCTCCGGCAAGAGATGAGGGAGGGAGATTTGAACGGGGCACAACCTGAGCCCTTTCCATATTGTTGTTGACCAGGGAGATGGGGACGAGGAAGGTGAGGCGGAAGCTGACGATGACGCGGGTGACCAGGACCACGAAGCAGCAGTAGGCCGCGTTCTCGAAGTCCGTCAATTGCACCTCAATGTTTCCATAACCCTTCTGGCAGGGCTGAGGAGGAGGATGGATGAATTGAAGAATAAAGACGCGGAGGTACCTCAGTAGGACGGAATTCCACTCGCCAGCCGATGGACGGGTTGTCGGGCGGGCCGGGCTTGAAGCGCATGTTGCACCAGTTGGAGCTCTGGATGGTCTCGAAGTGCTCGTTCTCCGTCTTCGAGTCCAGCTCGATCCGGTCCGGGTACACCTGGAACTGGGCTGGAGTGAAAGATGAGAAGAGGAAGGAGAAAGAGGACCTGCAGAGGATCTCGGACGAAGAGATGGGCAATGTGCTGAGCCAGCAGAGGGTCGATACCGCCTTCTCGCAGTCGGTCGTAGTGGGCCTGCTCCATCTCCAGTGGGATGTCGTTGTAGCCCTGCCCATCAGTTTTCAATTATTCGCAACCTTTGTCTGGATTAATTTCTAAATTCCAGTCCTAGGTGATTCAAGCTAAGGTAACAGAGTTTGCTGGTGCAATAATGCTGCTAAGTGGGATATGGCTGTTGTAGCACTGTCCATCAATTTTGAATTAGTCTCGCTTGTGTGGATTTATTTCTAAATTAAAATCCTAGTTAAGCTTAAGTGATACAGCTTGCGGGTGCAATAGTGTTGCTAAGTCACTAAAAAAAGAGCCGCGGCAAAAGTAGGAGCCGACTTTGAATTATTCTCAATCTTTGTCTGAATTAATGTCTAACTTCAAGTCCTAATTAAGCTTAGGTGATGCAGCTTGCTGGTGCAATGATACTGCTAAGTGATTCAAAAGAAGGGTAGTAGTAAAGGCAAGGACCCGACTGCAGGGATAGATGTAGCAGTCGGTGGTGTCGTAGCGGCTTTTGTTGAGGCGGAATCGATCGCTCTTCAGCGGCACCAGGCTTCGCTCCTCCGCCGTCCTATCGTCCACACTTCGGGAGATGATGTTCCATCGACTGTCCACATCCGCCAGGTACCTCAATCTCTCTCCCACTCAAATCTCCTCAACCCACTTCTCCCCTGAACCCCCTGAAAACAGGGGTAGCAGCAGAAAGAGCCAGCAGAATCGGCGTCAGCGGTGTAAGCTGGTCGTAGAGCCAGCGAGCCTCGGACACATTCACCGTTTGGAACGTCACCTCAAGCATTGAGAAGGAAAATAGTAGCAGTAAATTATTAAAATATTCCAAGACCTCAATCCTTATTCTTGCCTCAAGCCCAGCTTATCTGGAGAGTAGCGGAAAGATAGAGCTGGGAACCTGAAGACAGCAGCAGCCCATGCCGAAGCCCATGGCGTCCATGTAGATGTGGTCCTGCTCCGCTGCCTTGGCGCCTATGGAACCCCATTGCTTTCTTTTTTGGCCGAAAAAACTCCCCTTACCTTCTCCATCATCGCCCAGTCGGCTGAGGTCCTCCTTGAAAGGCTTCGGCGTTCGGATATCCTTGTAGACGGGGACATTGATGGCCACCTTGCAGCCTCTCCTCTGACAAACTCTGCTCTTCACCGGCCGGGCTGGAAGGAGAGGGAGCAGAATGAGGGACCAGTCGAATGTTGCGCGTGAGGTTGGCGAATCGAGGGTGTGCGGAGATGGCGGCGTCCGGGAAGAAGAGGCTCCGACTGGCGCCCTCCGTCGGCGTCGGCTGCGTGGGCGGGGAGGTGAAGTCGGGACAGCCCAGCAGAGGGAAGTTGGGCACTGTCAGCAGGATCTCGCCCGGCTCTGCAAACCGTCTTCGGCGGCTGATGATTGACCATTCCTGGCGGCTGAAGAAAGGAATGGCTACCGTGGGGGTGATTTATTCATACCCTTTTTTTAATCAACCAGAACTCAAGATCTACTATGTCTATATCAGTATATCTTGAGTTATAGTTGATTGAAAGAGGGGTATGAATAAATAACGTCCCACGGTATCAGCCGCCAGAAATGGTCAATTATCAGCCAACTCATGCTAGGTCATTGGAGGCGAAATGAATGGAAAGAAGCTGAAGCACCTAGAAGAGCTCTGCAAAACCATCTTGGCTGATATTCGGCCATTCCTGATGGCCGGTTGCCACCAGCCACCAGGAATGGGCAATTATCAGCCGACTGATGCTGAACTAGGCGAAACTGATGCAACGAAGCAGAAGCACCTAGAAGAGCCTCGGCAGCAGCCCTCCTACGCCGCATGTTGTCCTCCACCTGGTTGAAGCAGGAGAGCTGGCCGCCGTAGGGCATCCCCGGCGTTCCCTCCAGCATGTACGCCGCGTACTCTACAACCAAACCCTCTATCCTGAACACCTCTGGAAAGAGGCCAATAGAACCAGGGCGCCAGAGGAAAGCATTATTCTCCGGATGCTGGGTGTCCTCCGTCTCCGCCAGCTTCTGCACTATGTCGTAGCCGCGAAGCGAGACCTGGCCAGGAGGGGCTGGTTGGCAGAGGCGGTGAAAAGGGGGAGTAGAAAGCTGATCATTCTTGACCACTGACATGCGATCCCCTCCCCATCTTAACTAACAGAGCACTGTACATACTGTTCTGTTCTATTCCCGTTTGTTTACGGAAGAAAAGTTGAAAGAAAAAGAAAAGGCTTGCCTTGACGGATTTGGCCTCGTCGTCGACTTTGAGGAGGAGGTACTCGATCTCGTCACCCCAGCGCAGCGAGTCCCCATGGCGCACCTTCAGTCGCTCGTACAGCGACAGGAACTGCTCGATGCCTGGACAGACCTCCTTCTTGCATTCCCATCCATGGGGGAGTTCCTCATCCGTTGGGGAAAGAAACTGTGGAGAATGGAAGATGAAAATGAAGCCTTGTTTTTTGATGTTGTCGACGTGAGGCTTGGTCTCCTCCCAGCTCATCGGCTGGCCTTTCTTTAGCAGGCCCATACTTGCCCTTTTCTTGCCTGAATAATGGGTCTGTGCAAGCTTTGAAACTTTGCTACTCGAAGCTGATCAGTGGCAACTGGCCATGACAATGCAAATTGAAAGAATTGCCAAAATAGACGCTTCCAGATTGAAAAGAGGTCAAACACTTGGCTTCGATGGAAAAGCACCCTAAAAATGAGGCAGATGACTGGGGAACGAGGCTGAACGGAAGTGTGAGTCTCCAGAGCAACGGCCTAATCAGCTGGAGGGTTTGTCGCCGCTCGCACTTGGCACAAACTGCGCAAACAGACACTTTGCACAGTTCCCCTTGCCGGATCCTCCCCCAACCCCGCTCCAGCACCCACTGAGACTGGGCCTTTGTCCTCCTGCCAGCTTTCCCCCGTCTGTCAACAAACTTCGCGTCACTCCTCTTCTTTCTCCACTCCACCATTGCTCTGCGGATAATTATCTGCTCGATCCAAAGGGCAAGCAAGCCACACACACTTCTAATAAGCAGTAGCAGCACATTTTGTGGGCAAGAATTCTGCGAAATGAGCAACATCATGAAGGATTAGGAGCATCATGGCTGGGAGCAGCAGATCCGGAAGTTCCCAATGCTGCACATAAATCCTAAAATCACATCAGCTCCACAAACTAAATGACATAAATCTAAGGAATAATATTTAAATTAAGGTAAAAAGTCAAAAAAATTTTTCAACAGCTAGCATGTAAGTAACCTCAAGATTTCTGGCATCAATAAGTTGGTATAGCGCATCCCTGTCGCGGCCATTAACTCTGCCACCCTCCTGGTTGAGCAGACTGCCGACTGCCACCCGAAGCGTGGACCAAATGGCATCATCAACTCCGCCCCTCTTCGACCTGGCCGATGTGCCTAAAAATCGCCCATCGAACATTTACACCACCTTCAACTCTGGGCCCAAAATGTGGCCCAAAGGCCCACCTCGCTGCTGCAGCTGAAGTGCGGCCGTGAAGTGGTCGACAGCAGAGTGAGCAGCTTTGAGGTTGAGGCAGGCGATGCCGAGGTTGTAGCGGGCCCGCACGAAGGCCGGATAGAGCTCCAGGGCGCGGGAGTAGGCGGACACTGCCTCTGCCGACCGGCTCGAGTTGGCCAGTGTGGCTGCAAACTGCTGTTTGTTATGGATGAAAAAGAAGCAGGAAGCTGTAGAATGCTCCTGGGCTGATGTACACACAATTGTACATCAGCCCAGGAGCATTCTACAGCCTCCTGCTTTTTTTTCATGCTGCAACTGCTGTTTTTATGGATGAAAAAGAAGCAGGAGGATGTAGAATGCTTCTGGGGTTATGTACAATTATGGGTACATCACCCCAGGAGCATTCTACACCCTCCTGCTTCTTTTTCATGCTGCAACTGCTACTTCTCAGTTGGGAAGCAAGGAGGATTATTTAGAAGAACCTCCGAGACGGTTCCACAGTCTGGCATCCTGCAGACTGGACAGTTTGGGTGCGGTGGAAGGGAGAGGCTAAGGATGATGACCTGAGGACGGACACTGAGCGCAGTCTCCATGGCCTCCACTGCCCGATCGTAGTTCCCGGACATATTGTACATCACCCCGAGAGCATTCTGCAGCTTCTCGCTTCTTTTTCATCTATAAACCTAGCACTACGAGCACCTGCAAATCCGCGTCCACAGCCCCGTCCTGCGAAGCAGCCGCTTTCAGAAACCCCTCCTCCACCTTCAATCACACCCTCTTCCATCCCCAACCATCCATTCCATTGCCTCCTCCAAACCTTCTTGAAGTACTCTCCGTCAATGAAGCTGGTGATGCGAGGCTGAGCGGAGTCCAAATGGGCCTGGGCAAAGCCGGCGTAGTCCGGATGCTGCTGCAGCCAGCCGGCCAGGGCCTGAGCAGCATCGTTGTAGAGGTTCTCGTTGACCTCCAATCTTTCACTGTTCAGACATGAAAGCCTGCGTTTAGGGAGACGTAGGCAGTGGCCAGGGCAAAGCGGGCGGGCAGGAGGCTGGGCTGGAGCTGGAGGGCGCGGCGGAGGGCGGCGATGGCGGCCGCTTCCGCCTCGTTCTCCGCAGCTGCTTGACCCAGAGCCAGCCAGGCATCGCCGGAACTATCGTCAGCCTGTATGCCGATTACATTGCTGGAGAGATTGGATTAGAACAGAGATTTGCGAATTCAAGAGCTCTATCTATAGCCGTCCACCAGTACACATTAATTAATGGAAGATAAGTTGTTGTAGGAAGTTTAGAATAGATTGAAAGGAGCAGCACAATCAGATTTGCCCAGGACGAGCAGAAATGATGCTTCAAAAAGGACGGCTAACCTGAACAGCAGCCTCAAAAAGCAGAATGGCAGCGCCTAAGTCGCCCTCTGCCAGCCTTTGTTTCCCTGTCACGAATAGCCTTCCTCCCAGCACCCAGATAGAAGCCTAATCCAAACCTTCGGCCAGTAGAGCTTCACATGATTTGCCCTCCACTGCGTACGGATTGCCCTCCTCGAAAGCATACTCCTGCCAACAACTCCTATTGCCAGACCAGTAGCGGGTGGCAAATAGGACTGGGAACAGAGTAGGCCGAAGAAGCTCCTTGATACTCCCCCAGCCAGTCCGCCTCCTCATCCTCCACTCCTCGCAAACCCTCCCACTCCGATTCCAGCCTGTCAGATGAGGAAGGGGTTTCGAGGGGTTCCCAAAAAGGACTCCTCCGAGTACCTGGCCCAGAAATCGGGGTCCGTGGAGGCAGGACGGGCGGCCTCCTCAAACTCGCTCACCCAGGCCGCCGCTGTAGCTTCCACAGTGTCCAGGCCGGACTCCGCCTGCGACAAATAGTCCCGGCCCAGCTGCAGGGCTCCAGACCTTCAAACGCTGCTTGTCTGTTCCTATTTGGGCTCCCCTATCAGAGGGCGATTCAAATATCAATAATCCCATGGGACAGGTCAGAGTAATGTTTCAGGCTGCCAATCTCCAGTCCCCTAGGTGTATTGATATTTGAACAAGACTAAAATGCTACAGCATGAGAAGCTTATGAATTTGCGATCATCAAAAAGAAATAGACAAGTTGTAACACAATCCTAATTTATTTTGATTTGAATTGTGATAAATTTTAAAATGTCCATTTAATTGGCTTGGTCCACTGTCTAAAAACTCCAGTGCTCATTCATAAGCAGGCGGCAATTTATGGCAGAAATCCTTCCTAAGTAGAGCAATCCAATTCGTGTTTATCCTCAATTTTCGCTTAACTTTTGAATAATTTTCAAAGTTTAAATTTTAAATAATATTTTTGGAATAATTTTCAAACCTTAAGCCTTGAAAAGAAGAAATAAATGCCCAAATGCACAATAAAAATCGATCATATTTTGAGTGTTTGCACACTTGAATTTTACCTTTGCTTGTTTCAATTTGATTTCGATATTGTTCATTTTCCACACCTAAAAGATAAATTTTAGTTTTATTATATCTAAATAATTCAACAAATTTTTCCGATGTATATTTATGGAATTTTTTGCATTTTTACTTTGTTTTTTGTTATTTACTTTTTTATTAATTTTTCGAAAGTTTTTGTGCTCTTTGTGCCAAAATTGCCGCCTGCTTATGAATGAGCAGTGGAGTTTTTAGACAGTGGACAAAGCCAATTAAATGGACATTTTAAAATTTATCACAATTCAAATCAAAATAAATTAGGATTGTGTTACAACTTGTCTATTTCTTTTTGATGATCGCAAATTCATAAGCTTCTCATGCTGTAGCATTTTAGTCTTGTCTATATCTTGTTCATGTGGAAGGCATTTTATAATTTTCCCACATGAAAAAGGCTACGAGTTCGCTACATGAACAAGTCTTCAAGAAAATGATGATTTACATTGAGGCAATGGCTGGCCAATAATACCGTACCAACTATTACCTGAGCATCAATTTAAACTTTGAGGAGCATCAACAAACGAAACATGTAAAACTGCGCATTTTGACTAAAATGAAACATTATAAAATGGGTAGAGCACAAAATTGAACAAAATCGCACTCAAAAACGCGAATTGATTGGGAAATTTCTCCAGGTAACTTATAACACAAATAGCACTGTTGGAAAGCTGAAACAATTTGCTAAAACAAGTAATTCTTCAATTTTTGAATTTCGGCTTTGTCAAAATTGAGAACACATCAAAGCTGGACATGTCATGTTTTTACCCATTTTTTGTAGGTTTTTGAAAGATTTCTAAAATTCAAAGGCCTAATTCAAAATTTCACGATTTTCGTCATCGGCAGCACCTTAAGAGCTTTCGATTGATATGCATATGTCCATAGTTTTAACCAATATCCAAGGCGCTGAACCTCGGGACATGCAACCACCCAAAAACTCGATCACCCATTCATAACTAGGGCGCTGTCGCGCCCTAGGATCGCCCTCAGGCTCTCTTACATAGGCTGGACTGGACTGATTCGGGGCAGCAGCGGCTGCGGGCGCCAGGGCAATCCTTGGCGGAATACCGGCTGTCCAACGGCCTCCACTCGTCCAGGCTGCTCCGACAAATAAGCCTGGCCCCAGGCCTTGGCCTCGCCGTCGCTCTGAGCGCCGGCATTGGCCAGTTCCTGCAGGCCCCTTATTGAGGACTGGAAGCAAGACGAAAGAGGCAGGGTTTAGAGAACCTTGGGCCAAGTCTTTTCCTGGCCAGCCTCCGGCTGAAGATGCTCCAGCAGGGTGGCCATGCGGAAGCTGGCAGGCGGCTGCCGTTGGCCCAGGAACTGACTGGCTAGCGCATCTGAGCTGGAAGAGGCTGCTGCAAGCACTTGGCTCCTTAGTGTCTGGACAGGGGACTGCAGAGCTATCCACCTAGTAGGAATCGCTTATTTTGCTAAAATAGTTTCTAGTGGCTATGGGAGTTTCATTCCATTGGGAACAAAGATCAAAAGGTGGAAATATTTAAAAAGAACCAAATTTTTATGCTCCCACTGGAATGAAACTCCCATAGACGCTAGAAACTGTTTTACAGCCCAGCAAAGTAAGCGATTCCAATTGGATGGATAAGGAAGGATAGAACGAGGCAGAGGCTGAAGACGCTGAGAAGCATGGCTGGAGGAGGCGCCGGTTAGACGAGAGCTGAGGGCGACCAGTTGGTTGGGGCCGCCGCACTCGGACTCCACCAGCGACTTCATCTGAAGCTATGACTGGACAGGCCTCAAGTCTGCATCGACATTGCTGAAGATGTAGGCGTGACTGGGCTGGAGCATGCAGGAGGAATCGCGCAGTTGCAAAGGTCAGCTGTGGCCTCGAAAGCAGTCAAGCAAGCGGCGGACGAAAACTTATCTTTCTCAAAACTAGCTCTTACGATTTGGAGCGTCACGTTGAGTGCTCTCTGCTCTCTGTTTTTTCCTCATTTACACAAAGCAGGAATGGAAAAGAGGCAGCGCAAGAAAAAAGGGGCAAAAGGGGGATCATAGGAAGAATCGTCGTCTGCTCGTCTCCATCTCGTGCCGTTTGAGCGTCCACTCCGCCTCCCCGAACTTGCTGTCGAAGGTGCCCTTCTGGAGCCACTTGAGGCGCAGCGTGAACCTCGGTCCCAGCTCCAGCAGTGCTGCCTGTACCCTTTCCTACTTTCCCAATTCCTCTACATTAGACAGAGACACGACCTTCTGTCCCTCCTTCTTGAACTCGTAGCGGTGGTGGCGGAAGAAGATGTAGTCGCGCTGGTTGTGGAAGGTCACCACGCGACGGCCCCTGAAGGCCGGGTCGTGGGGGAAGAGGGAGGCGATCATGCGACCGATGGTGTGCCCCAGGCGGGTGTCGAAGTTGTTCAGGATCAGCTCGGGGGCATGGGAGGTGCTCTCGCCCGTTTTCTGCAAACTCAACTAGCTAGCCTCAAATAAGGAGCGCGGCAAAATGCAGCAAATCTAGGCCTTGGCTTTTATGGCACTAATATGAGCAATTGTGAGGATGTTCGGACCTTGATGTCTTTGGTGAGCGTGAGATTGTTGATCTTGAAATAGGCCGTGGGTCCTTCCGGCAAGTGGCAGAGTACCAAGGCGTCTTCAAGACAAACAATTGTCGATGCGTCAGGACAAAACTAGGAAGGCGGTAACTGGGCACTTTGTTGTCCTCGTGGATGATGATGACATCGGTGTAGTTTTCTCTGGTGGCCTGCTTCACAACCTTCTTGAAGGGGATGCCTTTCCGCGCGAACACCGTCGAGTCCGGGATGCACTTGTTCAGTTCGAAGCAGAATTTCCACGTTTTCTTCAATTTAAAATCAATCATTCACTTGTCGTTTGAGAATTCACCTGATAAACAGATACATTTTTGGCCCAAGGGCTCATGGTGATGAGGACCTTTGGCTTGCTTTCCCGGTTGAAGTAGGCTGCCATCTCGTCATGCTGCTCCTCGTGCATGATCTAAATGGAAGTCCTTTGCGTTTTGAAACAAATAAAGTGGCAGCAACTATTGGCTATTCTATTCTGCAAACTATTGGCAGAAACATCAGTTGCAGGTTCGAATAGGAATGAGCGCTAGTAAAGTGTAGCCCAACTTCAGTTGAAGTTCAGATGAAGTGGAACCTCTTCATTTCAGTTGAGTTTCAGTTCAAACTCTACATTTGCATAATACGTCAATCCAGTCTCCATGGCACAAATTCAGTTGAACCTCTTCATCGTCCTGGCTGATAAGCGTGACATCCTTCTCCCGGGTATTCTCCAGTGTCCTGGGGACTTCTTTAGGCGGGGCAGCATCGCCCAGTTCCTTCCGCTCCTTCTCTCGCCCCTTCTGCCGCTCCCGTTTCGCCTTCAATCTCCTCCTTCTTCCCTCATAGCTCAAAAAGAGCTTCAAAGTAGGTCAAACGTCGGCCTTGGCCTTGCGCAGCTGTTTGGCCTTGTCCACGCGGGCGAGGCGGCCGAGCTTGCGCTTCTCGGACCTGCCGGCCTTTTCCGAGCCTGTGGGCTCTGCGGAGGCCTCGCCCTTCTTCTTGTTGCCCATGTTTTTCTGTGGCTGCCTTTTGACAACGCGATTGATCAATGCAAACTGCGCGCTGGTGATGAAAAGAGTGGCTAGGCATTGCTTGCTTGAATGGCTGGGTGGCCGGATGTGTAAAGCGCCACTACGGTAAGAGATGAAAAATTGGGTTTTAATTAAACATTCATTAGCTCTGTAAAGAAGGCTTGCGTAACGTCACAAATATGTATGTAAATTTTGCAACAAATATTTATGTAGATAAAAGAAAAAACGCATTTGAAGCATCGTGATCGCCTTTCATGGATGTGCCAGCAAAATTTCCCAAAATGTCGTTTTTTATGAACCTTTTACTGTTGACTTTTGCATGAGGCTATTCTACAAAGAAATGATATTTTGTGCATCGAAAATTTTTTTCAAGCCACAGGTTAACATTGATTTCATTAAGTGAATGTTTTTTCTCCGTAAATTCAAGTGGCATGAAAATGTATTTGAAGCTTCCTAAACGTCTGCCACTTAATTGCCAGTGCTTAGACTTTACATGTAAATTTTGGTGAAATAGTTTCTTTTGCAACTCGTTTCTTGTGTTAATGCTCTCGTGCCACTGTATAAGGCAACAATGGAGGACAAGAAATTCATCTCGAAGGATAATGAAGGGCAAGAATTATATGTAGGCTTTCCATGAAATCTCGGGTTCCAGATCAGCCTTGGTGAGCTGTTCGGTGTAAAGGCGGCATTTCTGTTGCAGTGGAGACCAATCGGCGGAGTGGCACTCTGCCATTTGAAGACAGGCCACCAGGCACCACATTTCACTCTCTACACCCTCTTCCGTCCTAAAGCCAAGAGAATGGGGCAGTCAACAGTTGCTGATCAGCTCTGAAGGGCAGTGCAGGCAGAAAAGAAGCTCACTCGGCTGTTTCAACGCTGTCTTTGATGCGATGATCGCGAACCTGGCGAGCTTGGAAGACCCAACGACTCCTGCGCGCTGAAATGCGGCATGCTTCTTAGGGGGCAAGTATTTTACCCTCTTTTAACGCAACGGACGCAGAGCTGCCGTCGATGTGCCTTCAGTCTTGCCTTCAGCCTTCGACGTGCCTTCAGTGCCTAAAGCATCAGCACAATTGCGCCACCCGCAAACATCGAAAATTTGAAATCTGGCCCAACCGGCTTCAAGGGAGCAGGCAAGAAGACCCAATGCAATGACTTGAAGGCAACCCATTCAGGCACTCGCAATAGTGCCTCCGAAAGCAAAAGGGACTGATGATCCAAGCGCCCATGCTCTAAATCTTATGCCCCGACCGTTTGCATTTAAAGCGGCGGCCTTTTAGACGTGCTTCCGCTTCGGTGAATACGCCTGCCAGCTAATCGCCATAGCTTGGATGTTACGAGCAATGTCTAGACGGAATCCAACCTTCCCTTTCAACTGCTAGTCTTTGTGCTTCGCTTCTGCAAGGATCAAACATATGTGATTAAACTACTTCTTGGTCACTGTAATCAGAAGAGAGAGTAGTGCAACTCGTTTATTGTGCCAGTGCTCTCTTGTCACTGCATATGGCAACAATGGACGACACTCTTGAAAGAATGAAGGGAAAGCATTATGTGTAGGTCTTCGAATCAATGTACCCGGTTTCCAGGACAGCCTTGGGGGGGTGGCGGTTGAAAAGGAGGCGCCCCCGCTGCGGGGCCCCAGACGGGGGAGCCCCCCCCCACCATACAAGGGCACGCCAACAACCACCCCACCCCACCCACTACATACTAAACCAAACCCAAGAGAAAAAAAAGAAAAAAAGGAAGAAAAAGAAAAAAAAACAAAAAACACACCCCCCCCCCCCCCCCCCCCCCTTTGATGCGGTGGTCGGAAATCTGTCTAGCTTGGATGACCCAACGGCTCCTGCGCGCTGAAATAAGGCACTGATTTAGAGGCAAATGTGGTACCGTGTTTTCAACTTAGCCTTCTGCTCAGTGCAAGTGGGCCTAAAATATTTACAGAAACGATAGAAAATTTCGATAGGAAAGGACAATATCAAACCAGCATTTGAAATCTAAAGTAACCAGCTTCAATGGAGCAGGCAAAAAGAACCAGCGCCAAGACTTTAGAAGAACCCATTCTGTTGCTGGCAATGAGGTCTGGGAAAACATGAGGTTCTAACGACCTTAGGGCCCAGATTCTCAATCCAGTCTGTTTCTGAGCCATTCTCCTTTAAGAGCCTATGCACAATGCGTCTGCCGGCTAACTGTCAGTGCTTGGAGGTTACGAGCAAAGTCTAGACGCAGTCCAACCTCAGCTTTCAATTCCAAGCCATTGTGCTTTTCTTCTGCATGGATCAAACATATGTGATTAAACTAATTCGTGGCCACTGTAATCAGAAGAGAGAGGAGTGCAACGGCAGAATGAGGAGGCCAAGAAAGAGGCCGCAGAAGATGGGGGCATGGAATGTGTGTGCCAATGACTCAATCTCTGTACCTGGTCATTCATCAGCGGGCATACACTGGTCACAACGGCGCTGCCTCATCTCGTTAGGCCACTGGGCCACCACAGCACTCTCTGCAACACTCCATCGGCCTCCTTTCCCCTCCCTGGAGTTCCAAGTGGCGGTGCCCCCCAAAGGATTCTCTCTACCGGCTGGCTAATGGCTGGGATTTATGAGTTTACGCGCCCTTCTCACAACCCTTCTCCACCAGCCGCCGCCTCATCCGACCCCGCTATCAAACTACCTTCTTTCCCCTCCCTGCCCACCCTCCCCAATAACCCTTACGTCACGTACTCCCCAACCCCCACCCCTCCAGCCACAAACCTACCCTGCACCCACCTCATGTCTCCCACTCCAACGGATCGGCAATTGTTTGCCCAGTCTCGAATGGCTTTCTGGCGCCCCACAGCGCCCTACTGCAGAAGAATGCGCGACCTTGGGCAACAGCTGCGCCTCTCGCATGGATGGAGGGGCAGGTGTGTGTGTGGGGCTGCATTTGCGCTCCACTGCCCCCGCTCCACAAAGCGAGCCAATCTCAGCTGGGGCTTCTAATTGCGATCTCCCGCTGCACTCCCTCCACATGCTGCTCTTGGACTCTGAGAGATGGGGAGAGTAGTCTGGTGCCTGGTAGTATCCGGTGTCAGAGAGGCCCCCCTGCCTGGGTGACAGATGCCGGCTAATCCCACCTGAGCACCACCAGCCCTTCCAGCCACTTCCTCTTATTGCTTCTGGCTCTCTTCAAGCCTCCTTCATCACCTCCCTTCACATCTATTTCACCCTCTCACAATGCTCCTTTTCACAGTCTCTGCTTTTTAGCCCCCTAAGCAGGCCCTGTAGAAGGAATCTGGATGCGTTTTATTGCACAATGGACAAAGAGATTTGGGGACAGCACAGGCGTAAGGGGGGGCAGTGTTTGTCCGAGGAGGGGGAAAAGGGGGGCGTGGTGTAGGCTTAGCAGTGGCTTACCTCCAAGGCGCGCCAAGGACATTGTGTGTGCCCGGCCCCTCCCATTCCAAGGCCGCTCCGGCAGTCACGAGCCCTCCGGAACCCCTTTCTCAGTGCGATTTCAGGTGAAATGTTAGTGCTAGCGCGGCGAGAAGGTGACAGGTCTAGGGATGGCGTGAGAGTGCCCCCAAAAAAGGCCTGGACGCGTCCCTTCGGCGTGTGAAGGATCCTAGACAAAGAGTGATGGATCTTCGGCTGCATGACCTTGACGGAGACAAATATCGGCTCAGTGTCGTGGCATCCTTTTCCCCCTTTTGCTCCCTGCTTCAGTGCACAGGACACTTTTTTCCTCCCCTGCCCAGCCATTTCCTGTCAGGCCCAGATAAGGGCTGACACCAGAGCACCTCCCCTACACCACTAGCCAGGGCTTTCTAGCTTTATGTTGGTGGAGAGCTCATTGATATGGCCTTGTAGGTAGGAGCATCAGATTTCGGCCTTGAGGAGTGTGAGTCATGGGCGGCTGGTTGATGGGAAAGGGCGCGCGCGAGTGGGAGGGTTTTGGAAATGGACGGGCTGTGCACCTGGCCTCTTTGTCTCCTCTCCCTTTCCGTCCCACCAAATACTCCACCCGCCAGCCCCCGCATCACTTGACCCCAGCACTCCTAAGCGGCGCACGATTTTCTCCATCTGCGCCTCCCCCGCCACAAACACTCTCACCAAAGAAGGGCTGGGACTGAGAAAACAGTCCCCTTCCCTCCCCTGCCTCTCCAAAGCCCCTCACACATCTCACATCGTTCCCCCCACCTTGCCTTCTGCCCAACACATCGGGGAAGGGCCGGTATGCCGTGGCTGGAGGTGGTTGGGCTCTGGTAGCCGCCGCCAACCTTGCCCCTCCTCACACCCGCATATTTCATCCCTTCGCGTCTGCCTACACCATTTTTCACCCTGCCCCTACCCCTCACAGCTCTTCTCCTTTCCAAAAGGGCGATGGTATAAGAGGAATGGCTGGGCTAATTTGGGGCCGGGGCGGGTATTCGGATTTGGCGCCACGGGGCACAGCAGGGGGTTGGCCCAACAGAGTGGTGTGGGGGCGTCCATTGTTTTGGAGGAGGAGGGGTACTCGGGGAGGGTCTGGAGCGAACATGTGGCGAAAGGGAGCGGATGAGAGTGTGTGTGGGGCCCAAGGTCGGGCACCTCGCCTCCGCAGAGCACCCTACCCGCCCCTTTTGCCACTCCAGACTCTGCACAGACGCACACTCATTTTTGCATATACTTCTCCATTCACCCATCCATACATTTCTCTCCCCAATCTTTCTTTGCTCTCCCGCGTCTCTGAATCGGTTGCTGCCGGAAATTGATGCTACTCCAGATTCATCAGCGCGCTAGGCAGAGAAGCAGGTACACCTATGCATAGATAGGCTGGGAGCGGTTGGGTGAGCTGTCCTGGAGGTAAAGGTGGGGGCAGAATGCCTGATGAGGTGTGCAGGAGCGCATATTCTCAGCGCATTCCCGAGGCGGCCTCTTTTACGAGCTGTGTGTGTGCGGAGTCGCGAGAAGGAATCTGTCATCAATAATCCGGACGGGCGTCTTTTTCTGGCGCCGCGCTGGCCCTAATCCTGGCGCGGAGGCTTTCCTCTCCTTTCTTTCGGGGCGACAATATAGTCCTACGCTCTGCAGAGGAGAATGCTGGAGCGGGCGCCGGATGTCTGCCGATTGGAGGAGAGCACTTTTGATGTCGGGGTGCGCCCTTTTAGTTCCCCTTTTTGCCTGGGCCTCAAGACCTTGCTTTATGAGATCTTGAGGATTGCATAGCATAGTTGGAATGAAAACATATTAGGAACACATTTCGATCAATTCATTTACAATATTGTTTGTTTCCAAAGTAAATATAAAACAGTCCTAAACTTGCCAGCAGTTGTATTTTCAAGACGGCTTTTTTCCCGAACACCTATCTAGTGGCCAACTTTTCACTATAAGTCGCTTGAAAATTGCGCAAATTATCTAAAATAGGGTATTTTATTGCTTGAATGCTACATTTTGGTAGACCCAAAAAACCAGTGAGTCATTGCAGTACGTGGGCTCCTTCGTGGTGCCCGGCTGGTCAAGCCGTAGCTCCAACTCGGAATCCTCCGAGCTCATCCGCAGCAGTTTAGCGGCCCTCTCCCGCCTCGACTCCGCTCGCCCCGTCCGCCTCCTCATCTCCACAGCCGGTATTCGCATGGCTCCGCCCTACCCTGCTCAGGTATATATTATACGCCTTCACTGCTCACTTCTGGCCAAAGTCCACATCCATACTACCATGTACCACATGATAGTTTACCCAGCTTCCTACCTATCCAGCTTTTATAGAAGGTCACATAATACTTCCCTCTTTGTCTCTCCTACGACTTTATTCCATTGCAAACTAGTCCATGCATTTCTAGCGATGATTGCACATAGTTGAGTGCTCGTGAGTTTTGGGGGGTGTTGGCTGAGGCGCGCACATCCGCTGACCTTGCGGGCGTAGGCAGCGTAAGTCGGCTGGCCATTCATGACAGCGCCAGGGATGAGGCCCTCAGAGATCCCGACTCCATGATTACGCCGTTCCGCCTCAAACCTCGTCGACCTTCCCGCACTCTCCCACCCCCCACTTGCGTCTATTTTACGCCTCTTAACCCCACATGCACTTTCTTTAATGCAAGATTAGACGCTTCATGAGAAGCTGAGAAGACACTGGCCATTACCACCCCCACAAAGCCCCCTCGTTCACGAACACCAAGAAGAGAGGCTGGCAGAGCTGCATGAGATGCTGATCGGTTTCGGAGGCGCTGAAAGCTAGCCAGGCGCAAGTGATGCATTTAGGACGGCTGCCTGCAAAGACTGCCTGCAAAAAGCTGCCCAAGGCCGCCTCCCCGAACCGGAAATCTCCCTTCCACAATGCCCCCTCCCTGGGCTGGCTAGGAGCATCCTCTCACAGCAGGCCAGTGCAGCACAAATCATTGGCCAGCACCAGTTGTGCAAGCAAGCGGCACTCCTCAAAGCCACCCCCCAGGCCTTCTTGGCAACATGTGTTCGCCTTTTTCTGGGCCCCTTGGAGCAGTGTTTTCCAGGTCTGTGTGTGCAGTTCCGGACTTCCCACGCCCTCCTGCAGAGAGCTCTCCTGTAGGCTCTGCCCCATCCCCTACTTTTACAGCCCCTAATCGCCAGGGGCGGTCCCCTTTTTACGAAGCCTATCTCCTATAGCCTCATCCGCCGCCCAGGAAGTTATCCTGGCGGATGGGAGGGGGGAGACTGGGCCAGAGTTTGCCGGGGGAAGCAGGAGGCCGGGCATAGGGGCGGGCATATTGTCGGGGCAATCTAGCCTGGCCTCTGAAGCCTAATTGAGTCCACTTCATCCATCAATGGGGACTCAACAACCGCGAGCGCCTCCCTTTCTCAGCCCTCAAGAGCAACCCTTCCCCCAGTCCCCTACCAGATCGATGGCGTTTCTGGCTTGCTGTCTTGGCTGACAATTTGCGCTCCCCCCTTCTTCCTGCAGGGACGACAATAGGAGGGGGCGAGACAGGCTGGCCTGGCATGGAATGGTCAACAGGCCTGCTCCCTCCTTCTCCACTTTCATCCCTCCCCTTCCACTCCATCTCCGCTATTCATGACTTCCTCTTTCAAGCCGCCTCCTTTACCACATCCTCTTCATGCTCTATCCCCCACTCTATACCCCCTAGCCTAGGCCTGTCCGCTTTGTTTCCCTTTTACTGCAGTTCGCTATGCCAACAAGATAGACTGCGAAGGGCTGGTGGTATTGAAGGAGGTGTACATGGCGCACGCACTGAAGCGGGTGAGCTTCGCCACCTGCGATTCGGAGGCTTCCCAGTTTGCCTTTGTGGCCAAGGAGCCCAAAGCTCGCCTCCCGCCCGGAGAGACGCCGCAGCTCTACTGCCATGTCTACCGCACGCCCAGAGGCCCATATCAGGTTTGCATCTTCAGCTTTTTTTCCCGTTTCCCTGTCCAAGCCTTGAGTCTATGATGCATTTGACGATTTTCTCTGCCAAAGGGATATGTCTGAGCAGCCATCCCTGTTATAGGAATCAAAACATGTCAGCTTTTAGAAGGGGCTGGGCGGGAAAACAGGATAGCAAGCAAGCAATGGGGAGCGGAAGACGTAAGGGGAGAGGCAAAAAGAGGGTGAGGCCGCGCCATCGCTCAGACGCCCACTTGATGAGTCAGAGCCTAGAGTCAAATCAAGGGGGAGGAAATGAAGCGGGGTCTAGACGGGCGGATATGAGTCGCCTGCCTCTTCGCAGCCCCCCCCCCTTTATCAGAGCCCGACAGAGAGAAAGAGAGACGGACAGGCGGAGGAGGTGAATCGAGTAGTTGGCGAGGCCTTCAGGGTGGCCTACGCGGAAAGGCGCCCCGTCCCTCGGCCTAGGACCAGTCTGCTGCAGCCTGCCTCCCCTCAGGTTCAGTTTTTGGCATTTTTTTGCGCGGCCGAAGGCCGCCTGCCGCGGAGGGCAGGGCAGTCAGAGCTCCGGTGGCCGTAGGGCATGGGTGCGGAGGCCCCGGAGCGTAGCCTAGCATGCAAAGCATGCTAGGCGAAGCGTAGGGGCCGTAGCACCCGTGCCCGGAGGCCGGAGGAGCTCTGGCGCCCTGCCCTAAGCGGCGGGCGGCCAAGGCCAGCTTAAGCAGTTACCCCATTTTTGCGTCCGTCTGTCCGCATATATATATATATATATGTCTTTCCGGGGCCCGTACTCCGCGGTTTTTCAATGAAATTGGCTAATTTTTTGCATGAAGGTCCGCCTGGGTGGTATCTCCAGGCCATTTTTTGCGCTTGACGTAATTTTTCGATTTTCGCCCAAAACTCAATTTTTTGATGTTTCAAAATACGAAAATTCATAAATCACTGGTTTTTTAATGAAATTAGCTGAATTTTGGCAGGTACGTCCGTTAAAGTAATATCTTGAAGCTGGCAAAAGGAATTTTTGAAATATTTATTATATCTTGATTTATAGGCAAAAACCCAAAATCTTGATGTTTCAAAAATTTGAACATGCATAAATCCATTGTTGTTCAATGAAATCAGCTGATTTTTGGCAGGTACGTCCATCAAAGTAATATTTTAAAGCTGGCAAAAGGATTTTTTGAAATATTTATTTTATCTTGATTTATAGACAAAAACCCAAAATCTTGATGTTTCAAAAATTTGAACATGCATACATCCATTGTTTTTAATGACATCTGCTGATTTTTGGCAGGTACGTATCAACCATGCGAATTGAAAAGTTTTGTAACGTAGCTAGTGGTTATTACTTGTACTGGAACAAAGGCCGCGCATCTTGGCAATAGCCAATAATACCTTGTCATATTTTCTAAGTTTTTTCCTAAATTTGCATCTTTCTTTCAAAGCTTCCAAAATTATTAAATGCAAGTGCACATTGGATAGGGCCAAGAATATTTTCGAAATTTTATATTTTCACAATTGCTTCCTATATTTCCATCTTTCTCAATCTTGCAAACTTACCGAATGCAAGTGCACATTGGCAAGGGCCGGGAATATTTTCAAAATTTTATATTTTCAAAATTCTTTCTTATGTTTCCATCTTTCGCAATCTTGCAAAATTACCGAATGCAAGTGAACATTGGCAAGGGCCGGGACTTTTAAGGACTCCGTGGACAGTGGGCGAAGATCCAGCCACTCCAACATCTCTCTGGACGCCCAGCCTCCTACCATGAGGAGGGTCTGCCCCCAACTCACCCTCTACTCAAAGACTGATCAGTGCCAGTATTTGCAGGCCAGCGACAGCCACGAACTTGTCTCCCTCCGCCAGGAGCCCACCAAAAGCAGTCTGGAGACAGCCCGGGAGATCTTCGCGGACCCCGAGGAGGAGGAGGAGGCCTTCGCCGCTCCCCGCCCGCCCCGCTACCGGCCTCAGCCGCGTCGCGGTGCCCGGCCTCAGTCCGCCTGCCTCCCGCCCAAAGGTCCCCCCGCCTTTTGCTCACCTGCTCTCCCATCCCCAGCCTCTCTCCTACTTCCAGCTCCAGGAAGAGATGAGCCCATCTACGCCAACCTCGGCGCAGATGCTCAGCCACTTCGAGCCGAGGCCCTGCCCACGCAGGCCCCGCATCACACCTCAATGCTGGAGCTGCGCCAGGAGGCGGAGGCGCCCAAGAAGACCTCCGTGTACGAGCCTTTCCTTTTACAAGGTATTCAGGTTAAAAGGGAACGCCTGACTTTGTCTGTCTGTAGAGTGGTTTCTGGAGAGTCTGGGAATTGGAGACGGACAAAGTCTGGCGTTCCCTCTTAACCTGAAACCCCTGTACAACTCCACTAAAAACCCCATAAATGAGACTGGTGTAGGCTGCGAAGGCTGTTCAGCGGCGGCAGCCAACGCCTCCGAGCCAGCTCCTCCAGCATCGCCAAGGAGACCTCAGGCGCCAGTCTCCGGGAGGCATCCGCAGGTCGACGTCGTCGCCCTGTTTCCGAGCTCTTCGCCTCAGCACTTCATCTGTCGCCCACCAAGCGTCGTGGACCCAGCCCCGGTCGCAGTCTTCGCGCCTTCCCTCTCCTCGGTCTCTGCCCTTTCAATAGCCTTTTGTATTAGCTGCATCTTGGGAATGTGTTCTTTGCCTCGCTCAGCTCTATCCAAGCTGGGAAGCAAAGAATCCCTCCTCTATAGCGGCAGAAACCAATCGATTGAAAAGAGATAGTAAACGGTAGATGGGTTTTAGGCGGAAGTGGAAAGGAGAGCCGTCGTCTGTCGGAGCGGCGTCGGTCGGCCAACCTAGAAGCCCTGCTAGCCCGCCGTGCCTCCTCCCCCGCCCACTGTCGCTCCGCGGACCAGGAGTCCGGCTATGGTCTCTTCCTCCCTCTCCTCCCCATCCCTCAACCTCTCCTCCCCTCCAGGAACCTCGAGTCCTCCGCGCTGCCCCCCGCCGGCCCCACCCTCCAGCTGCTCCTCCAGCGCCTCCGGCAGCCCCTACGCGGAGGGCTGCGGGGCTGGGTGTAGGAGCGGAGGGGCGGACTATCTGAGTCCTAGAGGCGAGGCATCGACAACCACGGAGACGGGGGTGGAGGGAGCGAGGTGGTACGTGGGCGCCGGCATCTCTCGCACCGCCGTGGTTGCCTGGCTGCGGGCCAACGCTCCGCCGGGGGGCTTCGTGCTGCGACGATCAGCCTCTCAAGGTTCAGCTTTGCCCTCCTAGTCGATGGCCTAGGTCCTGGCAATGTTTGTAATGCTTTGCTTGGGTGGGAAGAGGAAGGAAGGTGGCATTTGAGGAGGCCGACTGGTGCTGTCCATGCGGGTGGCGGAGAGCTACAATGCCAGCGGGGTCTCCCACTTCCTCATCACCGCTGGCTCACAGGGAGGATTCCGACTTAAGGTTGCCCCACTCTCGAGAACCCTTTTCCCCCTCACCTCCAAGCCCATCATCTCTCACAGGGCTTCGAGAAGGAGTTTGACACCGTCGCCAGCCTTGTCACCCATCACAGCGTCCTGCCCGAACAACTGCCCTGCAGGCTTCGGTTCTACAATCCTTTGCTCAATGCCGGCAGAAGCATCAGTGAGGTGATTTAGGTTCCTGAACTTCGATCATCTGCCAGTTCTGCGAGAGACGGGAGCAGAGGCAGAGGAGAATTATGACCGACTCTCCTAGCCGTTCAACCTCCGTTGTTTCGTTCCTCTTCCCCATCTACTACTGGTGATGTACATAGATTCACTTCAAGCTTCACTTCTAGATTGCCAATTAGCTCTGCTTCAGATATGCCATTGCTCTCCTTTTGCCAGCTGGGATCATTGTTATCTTAAAAAAGAAATTTTGTTATGGCTAGGCACATTCGTTAGCTTTCTTTGCGCCTATTGTGATGCTAGTTTGCGACGTTCTTACATCGATTATTGAAATTAAAGTTCGATAAAGGCATGAATAAACACAGAACAAGGAAGTCGCAAGCGTTTACTCACAATCACGAACATTCATAATTGACTGCCCTTGGTGAAGCAATGTTCAAAAGGACTCGTTTTACACACTGCAAAAAAGCATGAATCAGTGTGAAATGCCAGTCAGGAGCAATTTTAATGTTTGTAATACCTGTCTGTTTTGAGCTGACATGTTGAGTTTGGAGTTTTTGACTCTTAGATTAACAAAAGCCCGTTTTAATACGCCTGATTTGGAATATAGGGGTAATTATGCCTAAATCCAACCAGGGGGTTGTCTGAACGTTTCTTGGCCCAAATAAAACAGTCAAATTTCCACCCTTTTCAAACCCATGCCCATTCATTCAAGTATGCATTTATGTTTGGTTCACGCTCTGGTTTCCAGGTTTTTGTTGTAGACTTTTGTGCTTTATATGTCGAGCGCTATTCATTGCACACAGTTTATGCGCAGCAAACCAGGCGAATAACATTTCAAATGACAGCGAGCTTCACGAACAGAGAGCAAAGAAGAAAAATAGCATTTCCAAAAACTTATTTACCAGTTTTGCCAGCAGAGCTGGTAGCTGAGTCGCAGGCTGAACTCTGCACAAACACCAGTCCATCCGGGGCTCTCACCATTTTGCCATTCCTTTTGCGGAATGCGTAAGCCCAGAAAGGTTCCCCGCTTCTGTTACGCTCGCACTGAAAGAGGATGCCCTCCTAGCTTCGGAAGGCGAGAAATAGCAGAGGCTTAGAATCATGCCTTGATGCTCGCCACTTTTACTCCACTGCAGACCACTTCAGTTAACGTCCATTGCTGACGCATGTCCTTGGCCTTGATTTCTTTCAAAGCCCCTACTGCCCTGATCTGGGGGCAGTATGCTGCAAAGGCTTTGTCACCATAGATCGGCTCAAGAGAACCCTAGCAGCCAAACAAAAAAAAAAGAAATGAAAAAAGGATGTTTTGTGAGTCCCCACAGGCTTTGCAAGCCGGTAGGCCGGTAGGGTCTTCGTAAACTGGGGATTTGACGCTGAGCTTGAATTTTTTCGGACCACACCAATCATAGCGCACTGTCATATTCTCGATCATTTGAATGCCAGTTTTGTCTAGCAACCCAGGCCATTTTGAGCCTATCATAGGTAACGTCAATTTTGTACCTAAAAAGGTGGCGCGGGGCCCCTTGCAGCGTATTTCCAGTTTCACTTTCCTTAGTGTGAATTTAAACTTATTCTCCACGTTCTGTGCTTCCACCTTTGTCTAGAGCAAAAAAGCAGGACCAGCCCGAGCTGACCTGGTCAAGAGCTTTCATGCGCCCGAATGTGAGGCAGCCCATTTGATTGACCTCCAACGGAATCTGGGACCCGTCTTTCAAGATCCAGTACCACATGGCCTTCGGGTAGGTGCACTGCAAGACTAGGCCTTTGCTACGCTTTTTGTTAGGTTATCGGAAATTGTCAGGAGCTTCCTTGCGGAAGAAGTGGGTACAATATTAAAGGCTGAAAGCAAACAGAGAACCTGGATGATTTCGCTGCCAGCCACTCCTGGCGAAGTGCACTTGTAAAGAGCCTTCGAGTCTTTGCCCTCCACAACCTCAGCCGCATGATCCGGACGCAGGCTACGGCAAGCGCTGTTTCCTTTGGCTGCAGTCAAGGCTTGAATCTTTTGCCAGCCCATGCCAGTCAAAGGAAGCTCAGGTACACGCAATCCGGCACTTCGGCCAAAAGTCCAGGCCCGGTGGGTAAAGTTTGAGCGGGAGGTCGGGGAAGGACCAGAATTCTACCTTGCCTCCCTTCCCCATCTGGCAGTTCAGTCTGGTGCTGGCTTGCGCCTTCTTCCCCTGTGCTGCAAAAACGGGCCCTTTCTCAGGCCACAGGGGAATGAAGCGAAGAAACGCTTAAAGCGGCCTTGAGTGCAGGTGAGGTTGTGTCTGGAGAGGCGGCCAGTGGTGCCGAGATATGCGCTCCGCTGATGCGACTTGCAGCGAACGATATGCTCGATGTCCCTGCACCCCGACTGGCCCTGGACTGGAGGAAGGGTGAGGAGAAGGAGGAGGAGCATCCTGCCTGCTTCCTGCCTTGGCTTGGGACGTGCTTTTATGGAGAGGGCATGATTGGTGGGTATGGACCGATTGTCTGATCACTGCATGATTGCAGCCCCAGCTCGTTTGCTGGGAGCCACATGGGGGTTGATTGCGGCTGAGAGAATCCGTGCCTAGGCAAGGATGCCGGAGACTAATTTGGAAGAAATGGAGCTGCAAAATTTGGATTCGCCAATTCATGGCCATAACTGTAAAATTTTCTTTAGATTAAAGTGCTGTCTGGCTGTTGTTATTGCAAAGATATCATTTGACGCTTAGCGCCTCAAGTTTAGACTGCTCTCCTT
>JASANA010008701.1:0-25545 GCA_030248095.1 Ptycholaimellus sp. GST1_10
GATTGTCGATTGATTGTCGACAGGGCTGATTCTCAAATTGACGCTGAAACATTGGGAAGGAGACATGTTAAAGGTTATTGTATGGCGCGATAGACCCACTCCGGCCGCCTCACCTGAAAGAAAGAGAGGCTTACCTGGGAAGAACAATGCTAATCCACCAATTTCCTCCAAAACACTATTTGCTTGATACAATGTTAATGTATTTAGTGTCCCTCACATGCTAATCAGCCTGCCAACCATCTAGTAGCAAATGTTAACATATTTTGGCTATTGGGCATCATCAATCTATTTTTCAAAATTGCTTCGTGAAACTGGTAAAAATAAAGAAAACCCCTATATGCATTATACATAAACAGGGGTAGAATTAAAGAAGTTACTCATTTACACAAAAAAAACACACGTAACAAACATTTCCAAAGTAATCAATGACATAAAACAAAGATAAATCAACATTAATCAACTAAAATTTCAGCATATTAAACATCGGTCAAAAATCCAGATAAATCAATCATTGAGCCATGTTGATTCTAGGACCCGCTTGGCTGACGGTCGGTTTGTAGGGTCAATGTCCAGCATCCGAAGGAGCACCTTGGTGAGGAACAGTTATTGAGTGGGAGGCAAGGGCAAAGGTGAATACAATCTTGCATGGCTGAGGGAGCCGGAAACGGTTGAGAAGGTGGGGGATGTTGCTCAGTTGATCGGCCAGTTTGTCCATGCTAACGTCCAGGCGACTGTAGGGAAGGCGGCTAGTGAGGACCTCGTAGAGGGTGAGGCCAGCCGCAAAGATGTCTGCCTTCATCGGCTGGTACTGTTTCCCCCGCAGGGCTTCGGCCGGCAGGTAGCGCTCAGTCCAGTGTAGGCGCTGCCACACATCCTCAGGGCTCTCCAGCTGCAACCTCTCTCTGCTTTGTTCACTCCAGTCTATCTTCTGCGGAGGAGGAGCGGTAGACCTGACGGGCAAGTCCGAAGTCAACAAGCTTGATATGGGCTCCTTCGTTGAATTTTGAGGTTTCAAAATAATTTCGTAAAGTTTGCAAATAACCTACCATTTAAGCAAAAACTGAAATAATCATGGGTGACAGGGATTCTGCCATAAATTGCCGCCTGCTTATGAATGATCAGTGGATTTTGTAGATGGAACAATAGCAATGAAATGGACCTGTCAAAATTTTTGCTTAAAATGGTTCGTGATTTCAATCAAAATTAATCACGATTTTGCTACACCTTGTCTAGATCTTTTTGATGATTGATCATTCACAAGCTGCTCATGCTGTAGCATTTTAGTCGTGTGTCTTTTATGAATGAATGCTACGAATAGTTCTTGATTGACGGTTCATTTTAATGTGTAAATCGAACTAGCTCGACATTCTAAGTACGAAGACAGAAATGTGAGAAAAACTTACCTAAGTATATTTTGGGTTTTCATTGAAAACGTTTCGAATTTTGCTTATATTATGCTCTTTAAGCCAGTCGCCCAGCCGAGCCTAACCTGCAAAAACGGCGGCTCTCTCACCTTCTACACTGTGGGCAATTCGACAAATCTGCCAGGCAAACATTTTTCTCCAATCTTTCCATTTCGACTTAAAATTCCTTGGCAGACAAATCGGAAGGGGACCTGATATGCATTTGTCCGACCAACTTTGCGGGTGACGAGTGCGAATTTCGCCGCTGTGTCCACGGCGGCTGGAACGAAAGCCGCTCCGCTTGCTCCTGCGACTACGGCTGGTCTGGTGAGGCATTTTATTTTAATTTTTGCCCAGTACCAGAAAAGGGTTTTGAATTCTGCCGATAGTCATACTGGAAAAATTCTGGTAACGGTGACACTCAGTAACTTTTTGACTTATTTGCATTAAAAGCTAAATTGCAGTAGAATTGGCACTGTTAAAAATTTTAATGAAATCCAGTTATCGAGTTCTACACAGTCAAACCTTAACATAAAATTCATAATTCAAAATTTTATTTTGATGAAATTGCA
This sequence comes from Ptycholaimellus sp. GST1_10, assembly GCA_030248095.1. Classification (NCBI taxonomy): domain Eukaryota; kingdom Metazoa; phylum Nematoda; class Chromadorea; order Chromadorida; family Chromadoridae; genus Ptycholaimellus; species Ptycholaimellus sp. GST1_10. Next base: position 1,976 of record JASANA010008701.1, read on the forward strand.
AATTATTAAGGAAACTTCAACTGATATTAAAACAAAGGTGTTCTCAGTCCTGCTTTGAACGTTGGCCTGCTTTGAAAACCTGAAATCATAAGAGTTCATATCCATTGTTGAATCCAAGGATCAGCAGGAATTCTCTCAATTGGTACTTTTGTGGCTTGAATCAAGTTGAAAAGAATTTGAGGCGATTCCTGCACGGAAGTATCAGAGTGCGAGCAGGGAATTCGCGAGGGGAAGGCTTGTCGCTGCCAGCACCTCTGGACTGGCGATCGCTGTGAACGCCCCATCTGCCAGAACAACGCCACTTTCAACGTATGCTTCTCCACTCTTTCCAAAGAATCACTAAGCATTTATTTTAATACATTTTTTCACGATACATTTCTGTAGACTCATGTTTTACTTTGTCATTTTTGACTGAGATCAATAAATGTTAAGTCTTGCATTGTTTTTCTTTTTTGCGGTGTTGTTCCGAATTCGTTCATTGAGTTGATTCCGTGCTGCACTGAGTGCTGGTGTTGATCTCTGGTGCACAGGAGGAGGCGAAGGCGTGCGAGTGTGAGGAGGGACGATGGAGAGGGCTGCACTGCCAACTGGACTGGTGCCATGGCAACGGGCAGCCCTTCGGCAATGGCGTGTAAATATTACTTTTGTCCTTCAGTTGGCAGCTCAGTTTGTGCAGTTAGCAAACAGTCCCAACGAGTTATCTATCAGTTGACGTCCCTGTTCACAGTTTCTTTTATAGCTTGGAGTTTTTACTATAAATTTGCATTCGTATAACTATTTGTATCTGTATAGATTATTCGACTAATCTTTAGCTTCTGCAGAACGAATTTTTTTGACGTCTCACTTTGTCAAAACTTTGAGTGTCCCCATCAGCTGTCCTTTTTGATGCAGTACCGGGGGGGGGGGGTCAAAGTCTTCGTCCAAAACATTTTCTAATTTTACTCATGAATGGGTGCACATATTTTGATCAAACTTTGACACAATATAGTCCTAGTTATATTCTTTGCTGTCCTAAAACGACGAGTAATTAAAACAAATATTGACTCAGTGACAGTCAAAATTGTAAAACCACTACAATTTTTGACGGCGGAGCGGCCCGAAGGGCCGCTCCGCGGTCTATAGAGGTTACTCAACTTTTGTCCTCATATATATATATATATATATATATATATATATATATATATATGATATATATATATATATATATATATATATATATAACTGGTACCATCGGCAAGCCAAATGTTGGTCTCTTTTCTCCAAATTTTGTAATTGCCTCGAGCAAAAAGTCAAGGAAATACATCTACTACTTGTGGAATCTGCTGCTAGGACAGTTGCATTTTGTTTTTGGCGCGCAGTTCAGTGTCTCTTTCCATGCGCACCCAAAAACAAAATGCAGATGACGCAGCAGATTCCACAAGTAGTAGATGTATTTCCTTGACTTTTTGCTCGAGGCAATTACAAAATTTGGAGAAAAGAGACCAACATTTGGCTTGCCGATGGTACCAGTTATTTCTTCCACTTTTAATATAGTATAAAATGTATAAATAAAAATTTATTTTTTTGTAATATATGGAAAATAAATAAAAAAAATAAACTCATTAAAAAATTATAACAAACATAAAAGAATCGAAAATATATTAAGATATTAATGGATAAAAAATTTAAAAATTAAAAAAACATAATTATTTAAAAAATATAACAAAAAGAAAAAATTCGAAAATCAAAAATACAATTCAAATTTATTGGCAAACTAACATATTTTTGTGAAATTTTCATGATTTTTGCTTAGAGCAATCGATTTTTGGGAGAAAAGAGCTCTAATTTTGATCTGCCGATGGTACCAGTTGTTTTTTCAACTTAAAGATTCCAAAATAAAAATGATTGCCTAAGAAGAATTCGAACCTTCGAGCTTCAACCAGCTGTTTAATCGCGTAGACCACTACACCACGGATGAATATGCATAGCTGCTTAACTGAAGACTTATGAATAAAAGTCAATACATGAGGCCCAAGGACCCGGGGGGATGAGTGGGGGAAGAAATGAATACCTACTATCGTCCATTGAATAGATGCGGAGAAGAAGGAGGAGGAGGAGGAGTCGGAGTTCGGACAAATGGTTTTTTACAAAATTTACTACAATTCTGCAACTTTTCAGCGATTTCTCGCGAGTTTTGGTCAATTTGATGATGCTCTTTCCAATGCAAAAAAAATTAGAAAGATTGAAACTCCCTTTGACGAGCTAGAGCCTTATCAAAATAAAGATCTAGCAATAACCCCGAAAACGTACACCTAGGTCGAAAAGAGGGGCTGGGCGCTGACGGTCGCTACACTCCCTCGCGCCAGCCCAATATGTATAATAAATAGTACAATCGTCAAGCCGAAAGTAAGCTCTTTTCTCCCAAAATATCAGTTGTCCCGAGTGTAAAGCCAAGGAAATTTTGCTACTACTAGTGGAATCTGCTTGTGGGGCATTTGCATTTTGTTTTCGCGCGCAGTTCAATAGCTCTTTTCATGCGCGCTCAAACAAAATACAAGTGACACAGCAGATTCCACTATTAGTAGCAAAATTTCCTTGGCTTTACACTCGGGACAACTGATATTTTGGGAGAAAAGAGCTTACTTTCGGCTTGACGATTGTACTATTTATTTCCTCAACTTTAAACATGCAAAAATACAATTGTGTCGATTTATGTTATTAGTTTTTGGTTGTTGGTTTTATTTTTATATTTAGTTCAGATTATATTAGATAAATGAATAAATAACAAATAAACTAATTTATTTATTCAAAAAAATAAAACAAATAAGTTTCGAAACTGAAAAATACAATGCAAATTTATTGGCGAACTAATAAAGTATTGGGAATGAAAAATTTATTGGCAAACTAAGATTATTGGGAAAATTATTTAGTTTTACACTTGAGGCAATCGATTCTCGGGAGAAAAAAGCTTTACTTTTGGCCTGCCATTGGTAACAATTATCTCCTCAACTTTAAATATACAAAAATTAAAATGAATGCCTGAGAAGGATTCGAACTTTCCAGGTTCATCCCACAGTCCAATCGCTTAGACCACTAAACTACTGGTGCATATATCTTGCTGAAGTGTTATAAATTGGCCTGGCGCGAGGGAGCAAAGCGACCGTCAGCGCCCAGGCCCTCTTTTCGACCCAAGTGTATGTTTTGAGGGTTAATGCTAGATCTAGAAATTGATAAAGCTCCTGCTCCTCACAAAAGAATCCAATCGCTCTGATTCTTTTTGCATTGGAAAGAGCATCCTCGAATTAGTGTACACTCGCGAGAAACCGCCAAAAAGTTTACAATTTGGGGTAGAAAAATGCAAAACAAAGTGCCGTCCGAACTCCTTCCCTGCTGCTGCCCTGCTGCTGCTGCCCTGCTGCCCTGCTGCTGCCCTGCTGCTGCTTCGCATCTGCTAATGAACGAGAGTAGGTATTCATTTGATTCCTTCGCCCCCCCCCCTTCAACCCGTTACTTGATGATAATACTTCAGTTAAACTACGCAGAGTCATATGCACCAGTGGTGTAGTGGTGTAAGCGATTGGTCAGCTAAATGTAACTGGCAAGTTCGAATCCTTCTCTTTCTTTCACTTTTTTTGTATGTATGACATGAAGTAAAGCTCTTTTTTCCCAAAATCGATACCCCCAAGTGTAAAAACAAGAAGATTTCGTTTTTTGCCATTTTTTTTGTTTGTAAATAATTGCAAAGAGGATTTTTAAAACAAGGCATTCTCCCTGTCACCAAGATGCGCGGCCTCTGTCTGTTCCAAGCAATATTGAGCGAATTTTACTAATTGCATATTAATTTACTTGCCAATAGTGTCTAACAACGTGGGAGTTATTATTGGCCTGGCGCGAGGGAGCGAAGCGACCGTCAGCGCCCAGGCCCTCTTTTCGACCCAGGTGTATGTTTTGAGGGTTATTGCCAGATCTCAAAATTGATAAGCGTTTTTCTTATCCCAGATAGCACCGATTGCACTGATTTTAGCTGCAATGGAAAGGGCAACATCGAATTATGGGGGGTACTCGCGAAAAGCAGCATAAAAGTTTGGATTTGATGGAGAAAATTGAAAAAAAAGTTGCCGTCCGAACTCCTGCCCTGCCCTGCTGCCCTGCCCTGCCCTGCCCTGCCCTGCTGCTTCGCATCTGCTAATGAACGAGAGTAGGTATTCATTTCATCCCCCCACCCTTTCCCCTCGTCCTTTAGCCTCAATATGTATTGCTTATTTATAAACCTTCAGTTATATATTATTTCATATGCGCCAGTGGTGTAGTGGTGCAAGCGGTTGGCTGCGGGATCTGACTGATGGGTTCGAAACCTTCTCCAGCATAACTTTTATTTTTCTAAAATTTAAAGTTGGAAATAACCAGTACCATCGGGAAGCCAAAAGTAAAGCTATTTTCTCCCAAAAAATCGAGTGTAAAACTAAAATAATTTCTCAAAAATTTTTGTTTCCCGAAAATTTTGCATTTGTTTTAATTGTCAAAACTTTCTTTATTTTAATTTTATTTCACTAATTTATTTATTATTTTGTTTTATTTATTTATCTAAAAAAAAGTTTAACTTAAAATATAAACAACAATAAATAATAAAGTACATAAATTGACATAATTTAATTTTTGTATATTTAAAGTTGAAGAAATATCTGGTACCATCGGCAAGCCGAAAGTAAAGCTCTTTTCTCCCAAAAATCGACTGCCCCGAGTATAAAGCCAAAGAAATTTTCCTACTACTAATGGAATCTGCTGTGTCATCTGTATTTTGTTTGAGCGCGCATGAAAAGAGTCCTGGAACTGCGCGCGAAAACAAAATGCAAATGCCCCACAAGCAGATTCCATTAGTAGTAGGAAAATTTCTTTGGCTTTATACTCGGGGCAGTCGATTTTTGGGAGAAAAGAGCTTTACTTTCGGCTTGCCGATGGTACCAGATATAAATAAATACCTAAGGCCCAAGGACCCGGGGAGGTGGGTGGGGAAAGAATTGAATACCTACTCTCGTTCATTAGCAGATGCGAAGGAGCAGGGCAGCAGCAGCAGCAGCAGCAGCAGCAGCAGCAGCAGCAGCAGCAGCAGGAGTTCGGACGGCAGCTTTATTTCTCAATTTCTCCTTGAAATACTGAGATTTTGCTGCTTTTCTCGCGAGTCTGGACTAATTCGTGCATGCTCTTTCCAATGCAAAAAGAATTAGAAAGATTGGTCGCTCCTAGCGGGAGCAAGAACCTTATCAAATTTAAGATCTAGCATTAACCCCAAAAATATACACCTGGGTCGAAAAGAGGGCCTGGGCGCTGACGGTCGCTGCGCTCCCTCGCGCCAGGCCAATATGTATGTATGTATTTCTGGAAATGCTGTCCACGGGCGAATTCTCAACGGATTGGGACAAACTTTTTTTTTCCTGAAAGGTAATGCAATTTTAGGAAGATCTGGAGGGGTGGAACCGGTTTCCGAGCATTTAAAACATTACTTATTTGGGTAGAAAGGCTTGAAAATTGCAATATACAGTTTTTGCGCTGTATCTTCTGTAATCTTGAGAATTGCACAGAAGACTTGAGTTTTTTTGTTCACAAGTCATATGTAGCAATTCCAAATCTGTGCTTACTTTTGAAAATGGTTGAGAAACCACAGACTTACCCTCTTGAGTGACAAACTTTCACGCATGGCAATGGCATCAATAGTCAGTAACAGCTGAACGGCTCAGAATTGCACAGAGGACTTGAGTTTTTTTGTTCACAAGTCATATATAGCGATTCCAAATCTGTGCTTACTTTTGAAAATGGTTGAGAAACCACAGACTTACCCTCTTGAGTGACAAAATTCCATGCATTCATATTGTGTTCAAAATTCAAAATTCGAAATTTCATATAAAGGATGCGCTCCGCGGTCACCTATTGCGCTTTGCGCCATATACTTGTTGAAATTCAATGCCCTATGTTTTAACATATAAACAGAAACAAATTTTTAAACTGGTGCTGTGTGTTTCATAATTAATACTTTTTCACAAGATTACAGGGGTACAACGTCCCCCATTGGGGTACCTCTGTACCAATGTTTATCATTCTACAATAAAACTGTGCCGAGTTAATGGATGGTATATTAAAAAAAGACGAAGACTTCGTCCCCCCCCCCGGTAGAGTTGGTGCTGTGTGGCTTGAGCCTCCAGTGCCTCCAGATGCATCTGTGTGGAAAACTTTGCGGGACCGTACTGCGACGGATGTCGAGGCGGCTTCCAGCTTGCCAGCGATGGTCGGGAGTGCCTTAATGTCTCCGCGGCGAACCCTCCAGCCAAGGCCTGCGATGATCCCGACCGTCGCTGCTTTTTCGGCTGTCCTACGGTTGCCGGATTTCAGTTTGGCCAGCCTGTGTGACCTTCATTTGTCCAGTCTCTGCCTATTTATTTCCCGCTAAGATCACAAGTAAGTACTATGCGTAGAAATCCCCCTAGGTATTTTCCGCAAAATGCCAAATTTTTCAAAGCGTCTCAACTTCTAACTCTATCTAAGCCTACAACTAAGCCTTAACTTAGGCCTAGGCCCTGTTATGTATGGGGTGCTTTAGCGCGCCGCTTAGACACTATGAAAAGACATTTTTTGGCAAATACCTATCACGGTGAAACGATCCAGGTTTTTCTACCATGGATGTGAAAACCTTAAAAAACTATAGTTAAATTTTTGATTAGAACTAGATACGCAATAATCTGGATCCAGCTAAATTGAAGTTGTATTACCTAAATCGAAATCGCAAAATGTACACAGGGCAAAGGGACTTGCACCTGCGAGCCCGGCTACACCGGCTTCCATTGCGAGCTGAGCTTGGACTGCCATTTTGGCCAACCGGCGGAAGATGGCGTCAACTGCGTTTGCCCTGAAGGTTGAACAGAAATCGTAACTGGGGCTGAAATATGAATTAGAAATATGAAAATAATTCAAAAATGTGCTAAAATATGGATTAGAAATATGAAAAAAACTCAAAAATTGGCTGAAATATGAATTTTCTTCTCTAAGGCTTGAAACCGTATTGCTAAAATCCCAAAAACCTCAAACATTTGCTGAAATTTTTTCAAAGGCAACAAACATAGACAACTAAAAAATTCAAAAATCCAAAAAAAATTAAAAAATATAAAAATTTTAAGTTTAAAGTAAACAAAAAAGAAAAGTGTCAAAATCCTAGAGCCAAAATTTTAAGCATAGCCATGACATATTGCAGCAACATTTTTCTAAATCTGAAACCAAACCAATAACGCTGGCAGGCTTTGCGTTGCCGGACTGCGCCAACTGCTCGACAGGCTTCAGCTGGTCTGGCAGCGGGCGATGCTGGCTGCCGGGGGAGGCTGCCGCGGTGGGCCCCGATTGGCCGCCCATCTTTCTTGGCATCGCCGCCGTCCTACTCATCGTTCTCCTTGCCCTCCTCCTTGCTTGCTTCTGGATGAAGGTTGGAATTTGCTGCTCCAGCAAAGCTTAAGACACCAGTTTTGAGGGCGTATGAACAAAAGCTGTTGAGCCCCTTTTTTTCATTACTGAATGTGAAAAAGGGATAAAGTGGCTCCATTGGCTCACAATCGGTAATTGTTTGAAAGGAGGTTGGTGCAGTAGGTCAAATTTGCCTTTGCGGATAACAGGATGGTTTATTTTGAAAATGAGCAGAGGGAACTGGGAAAGTTAATTTGTTGGGCGCTGACAATACGAGCAGAAGATGTAGAAATGTAGGTGAAGTATATATAGGCCCATTTGATCTGTTTGTCAGTCGACGATTTTCGCTAAAACGCTCAACTCACTAGGTTTCAGTAGGTTTTGATGTGCTCATTGCACGGACTGAAAACTGAGCCTTATCCTTTAAAGAGGCATGTCCCGCCCCCCTATAGGGGGGGGATAGAACCTGATTCCCTCCCCCCCTATAGGGGGGGATAGAACCAGGTTCGCTCCCCCCCTATAGGGGGGGATAGAACCAGGTTTGCTCCCCCCCTATAGGGGGGGATAGAACCAGGTTCGCTCCCCCCCTATAGGGGGGGATAGAACCAGGTTCGCTCCCCCCCTATAGGGGGGGATAGAACCAGCCTTGATAAGTGCCAGAATTGGGTAAAATACTAAGTGGTTTTGTGTGCAGTGTGGGTTTTGAGGGACTGAGATGAAGGCATTAGTCAGTCAGCGGCAGGAAGGGCAGAGAAAGGGATCACTAGAATGAATGGCAAGGTCTAGAAGGCGAGAAGAGAGCTTGGCACAAGCGCGAGAAGCATGAATCCAGTGACTGCAGCCATCACAGAGCAGGAGGGTCTCCGACTGGGGCTTCAGGCGGCCGCAGCAGAGCTCCGTCACCCGCAGATTGGGCTCACTGGGCATCAGCGGCTGCTTCAAGTCCCCCGTTGACACCAACTGTAGATTTCATGCCTCCTTAGCTTGTAGTTGAATGAGGAATAAAGTTGGACCTAAAGCTGGCGAGAGTGGAGGATGGAGAGGATAGTGGCGCGATTCAGGACTCTTGCCCAGGACGCCGTCAACCAACATTATTCCCATCAAGAATGGACATTTCACAGTTGCAGTCTCTGTTGAGGAAGCTCCAGAGGAGGTGTCTGCCGCAGCACTGCTCTACCTCCAGGTTGCGCGGAGGGTGGATGGAGTGGTGGAAGAGGGTGGAAGGCGCCTGCCTCACACAGCCTATCCTGCTTCCAAGAGCAATCGCCATGACTGGCTCCCCCTCTGGCCACGCCTACGCGGCCTTCCCCTCTACCGCCACCCATCTGGCAAAGAAGCAAATGATGCATCTGCCTGCAACCAAGCTGCCAATGCTCACCCTGTCCTCACCAACGGAATCGTTGTCTATGTCTGCCCACATGGACAGATGTATGGCTACCAGAGCATCCTCGGTGGAGAGAGCCCTGCTCACATCTTCCGGACAATCTTCACTTGCTTCCCTGCTCCACCCAAGCGCATCATCTACGACTTGGCCTGTTCCCTGGACATGTACTGCATGGCCAGAGAAGCCAGCTTCTTTCGGCACACACAATTCCTCGTTGACTCCTTCCACCAGTCCAACCACTCCTCCTGCTCCAGAGCCTACTTCATCACCCACAACAACCTTCCCAACCTCAACAGGTAACACCACCACCAACCATCAGATTAAGTTCTTTTTTCTGCCGTCATTTCAGCCAGGTTGCGGAGCAGCTGAACTCAAGAATTGCCCCTCTATGCAGAATTCTCTCCTATGCGACATCTACTCATTTTCATTGCCTGTTGCGTCTCTATTTCACGTTGCGGAATATCACTTGACAATAGACAAGTGTGAAAAATCTCGCCACTCTCCACTTCTACCCACTCTCCAAGGCTGGTTCTATCCCCCCCTATAGGGGGGGAGCGAACCTGGTTCTATCCCCCCTATAGGAGGGGAGCGAACCTGGTTCTATCCCCCCTCATAGGGGGGGAGGGAATCAGGTTCTATCCCCCCCTATAGGGGGGGAGCGAATCAGGTTCTATCCCCCCCTATAGGGGGGCAGTACATTCCTGCCTTTAAAAGCTTGTTCAAGCTTTCCATCCAACTTCAAACTTTCTCGATTAATCAGCTGAGTTATTTTTTAACGCAAGCAAAGGGAATGTATGGGACACATTTCATCAAGTCAGCCTTTTTGTAGCAAGTTTCATGAAAAGGCAAAAATGTCAGAAGCTCCGTCAGTGCTCACTGATGCGCAGTGACGCTTTTTTCCCCAAGGCAGGTGACTTGAGGGCAAGCAGAGAAGCCTTTTGCAGAAGTTTCAGAAAGGGAAGGTTTCCACCCCGCTGCCGACGCTTGAGGAAGCAGCCATGCCACAGGCCCAGCACAACTCAAGTGCCCTTGTCGACAACGCCTTTCGACCAGCCAAGCTTCCGCCTCTGCAGCCAGCCATACAACATGTTTCTTTTCATTGGCCTTCACATCTAACCAACGTCTAGGTTTCGCTTTATTTGACTTTCAAAATGATGGAGGTGAAAGTTAGGGCTATCGCAATTCATCTCTGCCAGCTAAACAAGCGGCCGCCAATACACTCTTCGCCATTCAGACTAGCAATCAATGTATTTCAAAAAGTTTAGTCTGATTTTTGACCGCAGAGCGGCCCGAAGGGCCGCTCCGCGGTCTATAGAGGTTACTCAACTTTTGTCCTCATATATATATATATATATACGTATATGTTTCTGGAAATGCTGTCCACGGGCGAATTCTCAACGGATTTGGACAAACTTTTTTTTTCCTGAAAGGTAATGCAATTTTAGGAAGATCTGGAGGGGTGGAACCGGTTTCCGAGCATTTGAAACATAACTTTTATGGGTAGAAATGTTGAAATTTGGGTATGCTGTAAAAGGCCCAATTCTCAACGGATTTTGACAAACTTTTTTTTCCCTGAAAGGTAATAAATTTTTAGGAACATTTGGAGGGGTGGAACAAGTCCCGAAGCATTTGAAACATTACTTTTTTGCGCGGCCGAAGGCCGCCTGCCGCGGAGGGCAGGGCAGTCAGAGCTCCGTAGGCCGGAGGAGCTCTGGCGCCCTGCCCGAAGCGGCGGGCGGCCAAGGCCAGCTTAAGCAGTTACCCCATTTTTGCGTCCGTCTGTCCGCATATATATATATATATATATGTGTGGTTCCGGGGCCCGTACTCCGCGGTTTTTCAACGAAATTGGCTATTTTTTTGCATGAAGGTCCGCCTAGGTGGTATCTCCAGGCCATTTTTTGCGCTTGACGTAATTTTGCGTTTTTCGCCCAAAACCCAAAATTTTGATGTTTCAAAGTACCAAAAATCATAAATCGCTGGGTTTTCAATGAAATCAGCTGATTTTTGGCAGGTACATCCGTCAAAGTAATATCTTGAAGCTGGCAAAAGGAAATTTCGAAATATTTTTTTATTTATTGATTTATAGTCAAAAACCCAAAATATTGATGTTTCAAAAATTTGAACATGCATAATTCATAGTTTTTCATTGAAATCTGATGAATTTTGGCATTTTCATCTAGGTGGTGTCTTGGGGTGAGGCCGCGCATCTTGGCAACCGCCGAGAATACCTTGTTGGGTAGAAAGGTTGCAAATTTGGGTATGCTGTTAAAGGCTCAATTCTCAACGGATTTTAACAAACTTTTTTTTCCCTGAAAGGTAATAAATTTTAGGAACATTTGGAGGGGTGGAACAAGTCCCGAAGCATTTGAAACATTACTTTTTGGGTAGAAAGGTTGCGAATTTGGGTATGCTGTAAAAGGCTCAATTCTCAACGGATTTTAACAAACTTTTTTTTCCCTGAAAGGTAATAAATTTTAGGAACATTTGGAGGGGTGGAACAAGTCCCGAAGCATTTGAAACATTACTTTTTTGGGTAGAAAGTTGGAAAATTGCAATATGCGGTTTTTGCACTGTAGTACCTGAAGTCTTGAGAATTGCACAGAAGAGTTGATTTTTTTGTTCACTAGTCTTATATGTCGATTCTAAATCTGTGCTTGCTTTTGAAATTGGTTGAGAAACCACAGACTTGATTTTTGAGTTACAAAGTATCATATAAAGGATGCGCTCCGCGGTCACCTATTGCGCTTTGCGCCATATACTTGTTGACCAGCATTATTCTTGTCGCAGTACAAAGAACCAGAAACCCTCTCTCATCCCCTGCCGCCAATATCCGTTTTTCTCGATGAAAGTCGGTTGAGATGGATGAAGCGGTGGAGGCAGTGACGACGGGCTCCAAGGCTCCTCTCTCACTAAGGCCGGCGCCTGCGCCCCTGATGCTGCCCTCCAGCCTCCCACCGGTGCCTCCTCTGCGTCAGCGGCAGAGCACCACCACCATCGACCTGTCCAGCGTCCATGCAGTTCTCACCTATCCCTTTGCATTCGTCAGGAGGGAAGGGGGGGGGCTATCTAAGAGATGCCGAACCAGTGATTCTGTTCTACTTGGTTCTCAACCTGCCGGAAGATGGTGCCTCATGTTGCTGAAGCCACAACCCATATCTAGTGCTAAAAGCTAAAATGTTTCCTTTTCAAACACCAACAATCTTCGCACAACTATGTTTTCTCAAAATATGCTGAATTTATTGGACCCAACTAGCTCGTAGCCTAGGCCTAGGCCTCAAATTGCTCGTAGCCTAGGCCATATTTATGGCTGGCCAAATGTAGGCATGGCTGCAGGGCCCACAGATGCCGCAGGTGGAGCAGCCGTTGGATGAGGCTGTCACCTTCAGTCTGCCCCACTCTCACAGCTCCCCTTCTCTCCTCCAAGGCCAGCCCCCGGCAGCCCTCCCGCCCATCCGACTCCCGCCAATCGACCTCACCTAGCTTTCCTGTGTCGCTAGCCTTTTTTTGTGTATTTCTACTTTTGGGCAGGTTCGGTACCGAAGGGAAAGGCATGGGCAGGTTCGGTACCTTTCCAGTGATTCGATGTGGTTTTGCAGGTTCAGGAAAGCAGTAATGTATTTGAGCTGATTTTGTTTTTAATGAAATCGTCACTGGCCCAATTTTATTGCGTTTATTTTTTGCATTGATTAGAATCGTCCACTGTCATCTTTGAGAAGTTATGAATGATTATGTCATATTATAATCTCGCCCCCACGCTATGCTGTCTCGTTTCTGTTGGTTGCCAATGATCAAAGCAACATAATCTTGAATTTTGGTGAAAGATTAACTCACTAAGTCATGGGGTAATGCTTGTTGATGTTATTTGGCCATTTCTGCATTACAAAAAAAATTAAAGAAAAATGTTGCATCAGGCCATGCACGCAATAAATGCAACATCCATTTGTAAACATTCATCAAATTATCGCACTACGCAATCCTGGAGCCTTAATATGATGCTGAGTTTCAATGACGTATTCTGGAGCAGTAAACAAGACAGAATGAATGTCATGCAGTGCCAAGCTTGTTATTGCCTGCGACCATGACCTGCACCCTCCTGCTGATTCCAGCTGGCCTATAAAAAGGAACCAACGTCATGTTCTTGCATTATTTGCTTCATCGCATTATTTTGGTCCAGAAACAAGATGAAAATTGTTGCTGCCCTTGTTGCTCTTGCTACTCTGGTTAATGCTGGTCAGCCTCTTGTTCAGCTGGTCTATATTTCATTCGACAGAACCGTTTTCAAGGTGACCACTGCTCGAATGGACGTACACTTCCCAACACGGCTGTTAGATCAACCGTTTCATGTTAGACTGCTTCAGCCAAAATAGATGCAATTGACCCTTTTATCAAAATGCTCACTTCTGCATATTATTACTAAAAATTTAATTGTTTATGCGTATTTCTCTCGACTTAAAAGTATGCTTTGCTCTGTTTTATTTTGCACCAATCAAATTCCCTTTTTACATTTCACCAGACAACTAAGCTTCACTCTTAGATCAACAAAAAACGAAAATTGCAGTCACTAGCAACTCCCTGGCTAAGGACTGTTGCGCGGCCTGTTTGGCGAAAAGCGACTGCGTGGCGGTGTTCGCAGAAAGCGCGGCCTTCATGGGCGGTCAGGACGAATACTTTTGCTACTTCTACGACTTCGTTCCCAGGCCACACCAGCTCTACTACTCCTACCACAACTTTGTCTTCATTCCCTAGCCTTTTGGATGTCCATTTCGCTGTGAATAATGGTCTCAGCTTTTTCTGAGGCTTTCAGTTTTCTTGTGACTTTTCATCTGATGCTTTCTTGCAATTCAAAAATTGTTGGACAACAACTCAAAATTTCGAGAGCTGATTGAACATTTGCAGCAATCGTCCATCCATCCATTTGCACAAGATTACAGACAGAATCATTCATTTAAGGATAAAGAAGCGTCTGCCGTCTATGCCATTCGTCAAATTTGTTCACCAAGTTGAAAATCATATAGTCTAGACAGAGCTGGTGACAACTGCGGGCAACCGTTGCCAAGGACAAATCCTGTCCTTCGGGTTTTGCTAGATCAAATCCCCACCCCGTCCGCCTTTGACTGCAATATATTCACCCTGAGGCCATGAAGTTCCAGCTTACAATTGCCCTGCTTCTTCAGCGCATCGGTTTCCTTTTGTTCAAACGTTGAAGGCCAATCGTTGTCAAAATTTCAGTAGCTTTTTATGTGGGACTTATGAAATAGTTTATACACCAAGTATCGTTAGATTGGGTAAGAAAATGAAAAGTTCACAGTGTCAGAGCTTTCGAAAAACGTCATCCACTAAAATTACCCATTCACTAATTCACATTCATTATAAACAGCAAAAAAATATTCATCAAAACCGCATGGACGATTATTTGCCTGACCAGGCTTCGCGTCCGGGCTAACCTATGCGGGGAGCGCGGTGGAGGTGTCGGGGAACTGCAGCCAGTACCAAGTCCATCCTAATCAGGCCATGGACGGCTTTGGCTTCGATATGCGATGGCTGATCAATGTGGATGGGCCGTCTTGTAACCAGAGCTGCTCTGCCCTCCCCTTCTGCACCGGATGGACACTGGCTGATTACGTCTCCCGCAAGGACTGCTGGTAACCTTCTCTGCCCTCCAACTATTTGCCGAAGAATGCCATTTTTCAAAGTTTCTCAGCATCGCTATACTAACTCTATCGAAGCCTTAGCCTATTTCTAAGCCTTAACCTAGCCATAAACCTCACTGTGTTTGGTGCTTTAATGTTATGCTTCGCCACAGGAACAAGGCTACAAGTTTGCCACATGAACAAGGCTTCAAGAAAATAATGCTTTAAATAGGGAAAAAGCCTAACGTTTGGTTTGTATATATGTCTATGGTTTCATCCAATACCCAAGGCGCTGAACCTCGTGACATGCAGCAACCCAAAAATTCGATCACCCATTCATGACTAGGGTGCTGTCGAGGACTTGGTCATGATCAGAGCGTATCCCCCTTGCTATAGGCTGAAAGGCAGGCGGGCCGCGGAACTGAACGCAACACGCTACAATCAGAGCATCTCTACATCCTACATTCGACAGTGCGGTTTGCGCCTATTCAACTTTCAGCGGAATCAAAAGTCAAAACAGCTATTTATTGGCTTGTAAATGTTGACTAACAGATGGAATCAGATTCAATTATGCACTTCTCCGAAGTTAGGTTTCCTGCACTTCTCTCAAACTTCCTCCACTAGAACTTCTCTTTCAAATACCCGGTTCAAGTATTTGAAGTGGAAACTAAGTTGGTTTGAGAGGCACCGTGTGGCTTCCAGCAGCTGGGCGTGTACCCACCCCACCCACGGGTCGGAAGGCGAGGCCTTTTTGGCCTGTCTCCAGAGTTGCGCCGAGCACCGCACCTGCGACACCGTCCACTTCAACAATGACACTGAGGCTTGCACCATCCTGGAGCCGTGCAGCCACTCCACGGGAGACTGGGTCTTCCGTCTACAGGACCCAATCGCCTGCAAAGCGCTCTATTGTTTGCTTTGATTTTTTTTCAATTACTTTGTTCCCCACGTTTTGATACTTCAGATACGACGAACACATTGACCATGTGTACAACCACGTCTATCAGCACCACAACTCCAATGCCTTCAATCACAGGCAATTTAAGAAGGGCTAAGCAAATCTTGTCATTTCGTTGAAATTATAAGTGTGCCACAAATCAGATAAAAAAGAAAAAAACGTCTCGAAAAAAATCACTAAACTGGATTTCTTAATGATAGTGGGTTTTTAATAGTGATAAGCAAATTTTACACAAAGTTTTTTTGCTAACACTTCGTATTTTTATGCTTATCTTCAGGGGTAGCATTGGTCTAAGGCTTAGTTTTTGGTTATAAATAATAACACGTCCAAACTTTGAAAATGTAGCTAAATGTCAGGCCTTAAGAATTGGTAGGTTACTAAAGACCTATTTAAGCGCTTGTGCAATCGGGTTTAACTGGTTCAAATTGTGCTGTTTTAGACAATCGGCCATCCAATCGTACCCTCAGTGGCAACTTGGCCAAAAATCTTGCGGCTAACGACACACTTGCCAGTGATTTGAAACTTTTGTAAGTTTGCATTTCCCATCGAATTCCTTTATCAGCCGATTCCATATCAATCTTCATAGATAATCAAGGCCAAAGATATGATCCGGGTCAAAAATATAGAAAATTAATTTTAAATTTTAAATTTAAATAAATAAATTACAAAAACTAAATAAATTTTCAGGACTTTGAACGACATCAATGGCGTGGGATTCTGCGTTATCGAGTGCCGCAGGCATGAGTTGACTTTTTTCTTGAGTTTATGGCCAAAAAATAAGTAGATGACGTTCTAGAAACTGTTCTTCCGCAGATTACCGCGGTGGCACCTGCACCCTCTACTCCAGCAAGCTTCAGCCTCATCAGCTCAGTGTCTGCGACAAATCTGAGATGTGCAATCATCTTACTGTAAATTGAGTTGCTTCCAACTTATCTATCGAAGCTAAAAACTAATCCTTATCTAAGATCAGGTTACAAGCAATCTAGGCACTCCATTCGACTTTCATCCACTGCATTAGCTTAGACAATGATTTTACCTTTTACTTTTGTCCTATTTCTGTGTTGCGATAAAACAAACATTTTTGCTGCAAGGTACTAATGTTTTTCACCCGAGAAAAGTTAATAAAAGGAAAGAAAATCCTGACCTACGCCATTTTAGCCGGTGCAAGTACGATTCTTTGATTGCACTAGCTGGTAAAGAACTAAACCAAGGCCATCCAATTAGCATCTGGTGACATGTTTGGTTTGAGACATTTAGCATCCATTTCATTTTTAGCATCCGCTTTTTTATGACATATAGCAACATTGAGGTTGGAGCACGCATCATGGTCTCAGGGCACACTGTGTCAGGCAACTCAAGGGCAGTGAAATGAGGAAACACCCAAGTACACCCGGGCTTGAGTGAGTTTTGCAGAGGTGTGATGGCCGCAGGGGTAGAGGAGGTGGAGATGGGTGATGGGCGTTTACTAGCCCAAAGAGTGCTTTGCAAGCGTATTCTGGCATTTTATTTGCCGGCAGGCAAGCTGGAAGGAAAGACAGGCAAGAAGGAGCGAATCGGACTCCTCCAGCCCTTTCACGCAGCCTTCAGCAGCTTCCGTCTCCCTCCCCCTACTAGGCTTCTCTAGTGATTCTGCATGGCTGCAGTTTGCAGAACGTCCGAGCTTGCGCCGTTGGAACGCTCTGCTCGAGCTCTACCTTTACCGTATGAGTTTACCAGCTTCCTATCTAAGGCCAGTCATGCCTCCATGTTTCCTTGCACTCCACTTTACCAGCCTCCGTTCATAAAAGTGGTAATAGAGGCCGTGGACAATGGAGAGAGTGAATAAATCAGCAAACAAAATGCCCGTCTTTGTCAACCAGGTGGATGTCGGCAATGCCGGCGCCGCCGATGCTGGTGCCCCGGTTGATGGCCTTGATCTCTAGCTGGCAATGCAGAGACATGTTTGGAGAGCCTTCAAAGCATACATGTTCCGACCCCACCCCATCCCCCTCCCCGCCCCACCCCACTTTTTACCAACCAACTCAATTTTGGCAAAATTTTTGGAAAATTGCCCGTCAAAAATGCAATAAAATCAAGCAACTATCCAACTTTGGCTGCAATTCAGTGACTGGCGGGGGGTGGGGTGGGTAAAACCAACCAACTGCGGGGTGGGTTCCTGTTATCAATAGGGACATGTATGCTTCAAAGGCAAAGTATAGAAGCGAGGCAACGTCTCCGCGGCCCTTGCTGAGCGGCAGGACGGCCTCTTTCCAAAAGCGGTCGCCCTTCCGTATGCGAGGCGAGTAGAGCATGGTGCAGCCGTGGTCTGCCCAGCAGCCGTCTATCTGCATGTTGGCCGTCGCTCGGTAGAGCAGCATCACCAGCTCTCGCCCCTCCTGTCAGCCCAATCTGTCATTGCCTCTCAACCTGCCGAGTATTGTATGCTATAGGTACATTTTGGCTGGGGTACCAAATCTGGCTTAGGTCTACTGACTTAACATTACCCACACACCCTGCGCTAACTCGTCCCCTAGTTGATACAGCTTTGACACAGTATAGAACGAGTCAGCGCAGGGTGTGTGGGTAATGGTAAGTCAGTATACCTAAGACAGATTTGGTGCCCCAGCCAAAATGTACCTAAAGTATACAACACCCAACCTGCCCTTCTACTGGCTCACCCCCATCTCCAGGTCACGTAGGACATAAGACGCGTATTGGCCCTGCTTCATGAAACTGGCAATGAATGACTGTCCGCTCAGGCCGGCATCGTTCGTCTTCCTGCCTGAAAAGGTTGTAGGAAGGGCGCTGGAAAGGTCCTAGGGGGGCAGGGGCAGGGTGGACTGAGCTTTCGGACGCCGGTGACGCGGTTGTGGAAGTGCTTCCGGCCGTCGCGGATGTGGAATGGCTCAGCGGCGGTTCCCCCGGCCTCCCAACTGCCGATCTCCGCGTCCCGGGTCTTTGTCACACCCAGCCGCTTGCAGGCCGCCCTGTCCAGTTCAACCGCGTCATCTCAACCATGTCAATGTAGCTTTGTACGCGGGCAGTCATCGATTTTTGAGAGAAAAGAGCTTTTGCTTTCGGCTCGCCGACGGGTACCAGATATTTCCTCTTTTTTAAAAGTAGGAAAATAAAAATGCTCCTTGGTCTCGATTCAAACTTGGTTAGCTTATCCAGCTGCCCAAACGCTTACACCACTACACCACTGGTGCAAATTCTGCCGGGTTGACAGAAAGGGGATTTATTTAGCAAGGATCATTGTGGCTCAAGGACGTGGGGGCTGGTTTTTCGTGGATATGCGGATGCTCTTTACAATGCAACAATTTTTAGTGTTTCGTGGTTTCTATGAGGAGATAGAGCCTAAGAGAGAGTCAGTTTTAAGATCTAGCATTGACCCTGGAATATGA
This sequence comes from Ptycholaimellus sp. GST1_10, assembly GCA_030248095.1. Classification (NCBI taxonomy): domain Eukaryota; kingdom Metazoa; phylum Nematoda; class Chromadorea; order Chromadorida; family Chromadoridae; genus Ptycholaimellus; species Ptycholaimellus sp. GST1_10. The sequence continues at coordinate 20,753 of JASANA010008701.1, forward strand.
TACAACGGTCGAAAAAAGGGACTGGGCGCTTACGGTCGCTGCGCTCCCTCGCGCCAGGCCAATGTTCTTCTAATTAAGAGATTTCCAACAGTGGCCGAATCATGACTTTAGCTAAAGTAGAAATCGAGCTACGGCTGATTAAAAATTTCTCCAATTTCAATTTTGGGTATCGAGTGCACATAGACCACCAAAAGTCTTAAAAATGGGTCGTTTTGAAAAATTGTAAAAAGTGGAGGTAAACTCTACTTTTTGACCTTTCAAAAAAGCTCTGCTAAAGGTCCTTTTGTCATTTCACCCAGTTACAATTGAAATTTAGCAAGCATAGGGCCAACACTGCCCAGCAACCTTTAGCTGTTAGCTTTCCACAAGCCACCGCGAGCAGTTGCGATCGATTGCAAGCACCCTCCTCGACGGTCAGGGCGCACTTGCTCAGGTCGCTCTGCCCATTCTTACAGCTGAAATCTCTAGCTAGTTCAGAGACTGCGGCAGGCATTCTGTACCTGATTCCTGTCACTGAAACAGGTAGCTTTGCGCTGTTCTTTGTCTTAGCCAGCCCATTACGCAGAACCACAGCCTTGCCTTGCCTAAAAGTGCCAAAAACCGTATTACAATATTTTTATGTAAAAACCCTATTTGTTTCATGTATTAATGGCGCTGTAAACATTGATGTGTAAGTTAAAATTGAAAATTAAATGATCATGAACACAACTTAGAAGGATTATAGTGTGCGTCTAATGATTATGAGTAACCCAGTCGGCGGCAGAGTTCTTCAGTTAAAGTGAATAAAACAATGTGAAATGGCAACTGTAAATACCTTTTGTTAAATGCTACTTTGTTTACCACGACACACTTTATGCTCTGGAAATCTTAAATCTTAAAATATTAAATTATATTTAATTTCAAATATTTAAAATGTTTGTTTTAAATTTCAACAATCATTCCCAATTTTAGATCCCAAAAAAATCTTCCACATTTGAGCACAGAGCAATGAAAATGTAACAAACCCACACCCCCCCCAACAAACCCCAAAACCAACAAAAAAAAAAAAAAAAAAACCCCCACCCGCCCACATAATGGTCCCTTTACCGCTCGCACTCGGCGCCTCCTCTCCCTTCGATGGAAGCTTTTCCCAGGCCGCAAATGCTCTGCACGCTCCCTACACTCCTACCGCAGGGTTTGCAGGGCCATCAGAGTAGGGGTGAAAAGGGATCTGAGAAGGGAGGATGAGCGCACCCTGTTAGCACCCCCCGGCAGCTCTAACCAGCTGTCAGCTGGCCCGCCCCTTTTCAAGTTAATCTCTAAGCGCACAGGGAAAAAAGCCAATGAGATTCCCCCACTCCAGCAAGCTCCACACCCCCAGCCTCCAGCTATGGCCCCAGCCTCTCCTCCCCCCCTAGCCCTCTCAGATGAGGCAAAAGCCTCCCTCCTTTGCGCCCACTTTGCCAGAGCCATGCAGGTAGATGACGGCTGGCTGCCAACACTTCCCCCACTGCTCAGCGCACCAGCCCCACTGCACGGCCTCTCCTTTGAATACATAGATATTCACAAAGCCCTCAAAGGCCTCAAACCAAAGCGCTCAGCTGGCCCAGATGGAATTCCCCCCTGCCTACTCAAAAGCGCAAAAGCAGGCCTTGCCACCCCTTTGCGAATCCTGCTTTTTTTTTTCGGTGACTCAGTTTTTTCTGAGAAAGAAGGTAACACCTATCGGCATGTACCAAACGAGAGAATGAGAATCACAGCATTATATTAGTGCGTGAATCAAGGAAGAAGCTTTCACTCCGCCCAGCCGCCCGCCACCAGGTGCTTGACCACAGCCGTAAAGTGCCCCAGCCCAGCCCCGGCGATCTCCTCTGGCAGCCCATTCCAGAGCCGCCTGACCCTGTGAGGCCACAGTCGATCCAGACCCCTTGACCCAGGGGGTGGGGGGTTTAGATGATGGCAGCCCCTGAGTGTGCTGAAAAGGCGTGGGAAGTAGATTGGGCAGCCGTGGAAACCCTGTTGAGCCTGGGCCATGGGGGAGGCTAAGGAAGGGGGTGGAAGAGGCGTGGGGAAAGAGAAAGGAGGTGTGGAGCTTTGGCTGGCGCTAGAGGAGTGCTGAGGAGGAGAGGGCGCTGAGGGGCTGGCTATGGATAGAGGGGAAGTTAAGGCACCACATTGAACTGCCCGCTTGAGGGCGATGTAGCATCTTCAGATGAGTCGCAGGTCTGCTAAGAGCCGGCGCTCCTCCAGAGTCTCCCATCCCAGCACTGCACAACGGCCCATGTAGCCACTTCCTGGAGACCTGGTGTTAGTTCTGCGAAAGGCAAATAGAGCAAATCGGCGCTGGACTTTTTCTAGACGCTTTATCTCCGCTGCAACGACTGGGGAATACGATTGGGAGGCATATTCAATGTGCGGACGGACATAGGTGGTGTATGCTTTTTTGAGAGTTGCAAGAGAGGGAGAGTTGAATGCCTTCCGCACTAGGAATGCAGCATGATTGGCCTGGGAAATAGCATGTGAGATTTGGGCCTCAAATGAAAGGGAGGGGCTGAAGATGATTCCCAGATCACACCTGGGCTCTGCAGAGAAGGGGATGAGTGTGCCATTGAGGGAGTAATTAGGAGGAAGGCCTGTGCCGCAGCGCAAGTGTGCACATTTTTCGGCAGCCACAGGAAGCTGCCACTTTCCCGCCCACTCACTCAAAGCTTGCAGCCCAGCCTGAATTGCCTCTGGAGAGGGGGAGGCTAGACGAACATCATCTGCATAGAAATAGCTGCTGAGCCCCGAGATCTGATTAAGGCACCAGGCCAATGGCAGCATGAAGACATTGAACAGTGTTGGGCTGGCGGAGCCTCCCTGTACTATGGATGAAATTACCTCAAAACTTCCTGAAGAGGCCTCTCCTACTCTCACCCTGCAAGATCGCCCACGCAAGTAGCTTTCAAGCCAAAACATAAGCTCGTGGTCAAAGCCTAGGGAGGAGCAGATGTGTAGAAGTTTGCTGTGGCCGACCCGATCAAAGGCTTTGCTGAAATCGATGTAGATGATGTCTACGCTAGCCTCCTGACCTAGGGTTTCAGCCAGGTAAGCCTGAAAAGCGAGGAGGTTGGAGGTTGTAGAGCGGCCAGGCCTAAACCCATGTAGGTTTGCAGGGAAGAGGTGCCAAATGTCCTCTAGCTGGCAGCGGAGATGAAATGAGAGGAGCCTATCAAACACCTTGCACAATGCGGGGAGCAGAGCAATGGGGCGGTAGGAGGAGGGAGCAGAGGATAGACCTTTCTTTTTGAAGATGGGCACAGTGACGCTCTAATGTTTGATTTCTGCTGCACCACTAAATCCCTGCCCCAGCAATGGAAATGCTCGCTAATCCACCCTGTGTTCAAGAAAAAAGGCAATCCTAGCCTATGCACAAACTACAGGCCAATAGCCCTAATTCCTAGCCTGCTAAAAGTGTTTGACCGAATTTTAGCCAAACAGCTAACAAGTCATCTTGAAACTTCTGGCACGCTCTTACCCTCAATGCATGGCTTCAGACCACGACGCTCCATAACAACATCTCTACTCTCTTTCCAGGCCTTTGTATCACAACAGCTTCGACTAAACACTTTTGTGGAAGTCTTAAATGTTGATATTGCAAGAGCCTTTGACTCCGTAACATTCCCCAAACTTCTCCATGCTGCTGGAGCTGCAGGACTAGGGCCAACCGTCCAGCACTGGATCAAAGAGTTCGTCTGCGGCAGATCATTTCAGGTTAAGGTGGGAGAAGCACGCTCGGAGCATGTGAATGTGACCTCGTCAATAGTGCAAGGCGGAGCCTCATCACCCATCCTCTTCAACCTCTTCATGCTGCCCCTAATGCACAGACTAGCTCTCATTCCAGGGCTAGGAAACTGGGCCTACGCTGATGATGTCCGCCTTGCGTCCAGCTGCCCCCAGACCCTGAGGCAGGCACTGAGTACCCTGGCTGTCTGGGCGAGTGAATGGCAGCTCCAGCTGGCTCCTGCAAAGTGCACTCGCTATCGCATCGGCCAGGGGGTCTGCTCAGACTATTCAGTCAATGGAACACTAATCCCTCTGGCACCAGAAAGCGGCATCCGGGACTTGGGCCTGCTCATAGCCAGCAGCACTAAATATTCAGCCCACATCACCTCAGCCACTAATAAGGCCATCTTTGCATGCCACCTGCTCAAAAAAAGCATCCACTGCTCAAGTCTGGTCCTCCTAACTCGTGCTTTCACTACCTATGCACGGCCTCACTTAGAATTTGCATCTCCCGTCTGGTCCCCTTCCACCATAGCTGAGTCAGAGCGAATAGAAAGTGTTCAGCGACGCTTCACCAGATATGCTTTTCGGCGCTGTCGGCGCCCTCTCCCTCCAGATGGCTATGCGGGGCGACTGCGAGAGCTGGGTCTGGATTCACTAAAAAGGAGATGCATCATAGCCGACCTAATCCACAGTTGCTTCCGAACTTGCATCCTCCGCTCGCACCCTCCTGAGGCCCCCTCTGCCACTGAACAAGAATCCTGGCATGGCCTTCCCATCTTTTTCCCATTCATCCATTCCCGCCTACGAGGAAGCCACCACTTCTGCCCAGCCGTCAGAGGCAGGGTGGAGGGGCGGGATCACTGGCCGGGGAGGGTGGCAGGATGGTGGAGGGGCCTGTCTGCCAAGGAAGCGAAGGGCAGGCGCGGGGCCTTCCTGGGCGCCATACGGGCCATCCTAGACGCCGACCCCACCAACTCCACCTAGCCAGCAATGATCCTCTGTCGCTGATTTCCCCCTAAATTCTGTGCACCTTGTTCGTGTTACAG
>JASANA010008705.1:0-12947 GCA_030248095.1 Ptycholaimellus sp. GST1_10
AAAGTCTGCAAAATTTGGGAGCCAACTACATTTTGACCAAATCAATTGTCATTAAAGTAAGGTGCTCTCTTAATTGATTAATTAATCCAGTTTTACATCGGACTGACAATAATTTTACAGTGCACAAAGTTCACAATATAAGATATAAAACTTATTTTTTTGCTAAGAAAAAATTTCATCCACTTCTAGTTGGCAAGTAGAATTCAAATTAAGCTAAATAAAAAAATTTCCCTCACCTCAATCGCAGGAAAAATATAGATAAGAGATACTTTTTGGGTTAGTATAACCCACTATATAACTAAATTTCATCCACTTTTATAGGGCAAGGCCCCTATGCATGGAGACGAAGATGGGGGTTGACTGCTCTCACTCTTCACCACGGCTGGTTGAAGCCATGAAAAAACATAATGATAGATGCATACCCATATGAAACATACCATAATTACCTATATGATATTTGTACACAAAACCCTTTAGAATGCCTCAAGACGAAGTTGATGATGACCTATCATCACCACGATGGGTGGTGGAGACCCCATGAAGACCAGATAGTAGTAAAAAAACTGGAGCCACAATCGTATTTACGAGAAAGTTACCTATATGGCGCCGTTCTCAGACCAAAAACCATTTACAATGCCTCAAGATGAAGTTGGTGATGGACTGCTCGTCACCACGGCCCCGCGAAGCTCATGAAGACCATATAGGAGTAGTGGGGCGCCATAAATGTATTATGTGTAACTAACCCACATGCCTGTTTACACCAAAAACCCTCTCACTCTCAAAGTGAAGTTGATGATCTCTCACCACGGCCTTGTGAGCCCAAGGAGATCAAGTAGGAGCAAACGGCTTGTCACGATTTGAATCTACGTTTAACTACAGTGGGGCGCTTGTTATTTTGGGCGAAAAAACCCCGTAAAAGTATACATACAGTGGAATTGAAACATGCAACAAAAAAACCCCCAAAAAACTTAATTTTTACCAAAAAGTTGATGTTCGACTAAAAAACGCGGAAAAGTGTTGGAAAAGAAGAGTGCCTCGTAGGCCCATTTAGAACCGTTGAATTTTTCCGCCCCACAGGCAGCCAAAGTGTCCTGGGATGCGCACGGACGACCCCGGACGACAACGGTGCGCCGAGACCGAAATATTTAAAAAAAGTTTTTCTAAAAAACTTTTTTAATACACTAAAAAATTTTTTGTCCAAGAGACTCTCACGCGGGGCGTGTCGAGCCGAGCCACTTTTTAGCGCTCTCCGATGTCTGTGTGACGAGCTACACCGGCAAATTTTTAGAAAAAGTGGGGGATCGGGTCGGCGGTTGCTCGATAAGAGGGGCTTGGCGCTACCGCGCTCCGCTGTAATGTTCCGCTCTGCGCAAGCCCAATTATCAAGAAGAAATCTAAGCGGAGTTGAATTGTATGAAACGTTCGAATTTTATTGCAGTAAAACAAAAATACAAAACAGAATAGCAAGGGGCAAAGCTGAAGCGGAGGGGTGACTGGATGAAAGTGATCTAGATCTATATTTTCCAATCCTAAGCTAACTGCTTATTTAACCCATTCCTTCGGTTAATGGCTCTTTTTACGCTTTTTAATACTGTGGATTATTACTAACTTTTCTCTAAAGAAAATAAGAAATGTGAAGGGAGAACTCAGAGTACATAGGGCGGATGTAAAAACAAAATATTTTGCGACGCAAATGTCAAAATCCCCCAACCGCTCGCCTTTTATAGCCGCAATGAGCTTGCCATTCCTTTTCGTTTAAGGATCCAAACTTTAAGACCTACCCGCATTGCCCCTTGCGATTTTTTTTCGTAGTTCGGGAAGGTCTCAAAGTAGCTCTATCGTTTTTACTCTTCCGGAGCAAAAATACTCCCGGGAGAAAAAACAACAATACCCGGCGCAAAGTGGCGCAATAGTGGGACCGCGCAGCGTCCTGTGGTTTTGGCACGATTTTCGAAGAAGCACAGATTTGGAGTTGTTATGACTTGCGAACAAAAAAATTAAGTCCTCTGTTTCAGAATCTTAGCCGTTCAGCTGTTACTGATTATTTGATGTCATTGCCATGCATGAAAGTTAGTCACTCAATAGAGCAAGTCCGTGGCTTTTTTTTTACCATTTCCAAGTAAGGACACATCTTGGAAATCGTTATATACGACTTGTGAAACAAAAAAAAATTAAGTGTTCTGTTCAATGTGTTACCCGTTTCAGCTGCTGACTGGCAATTATTTTGATGCTATCTGTCATGCATGGAAGTTTGTCAATCAAAAGGGAAACTCTGTGGGTTTTCTAACCATCTCCAAAGTAAGCGTATAGTTTTGGAATCGTTTTATACGACTTGTGAACAAAAAAAACTCAAGTGTTCTGTTTCAATTATCTAGCTGTTCAGCTGCTACTAATTATTGGACGCTTATTGTTATGCACGAAAGTTTGTCACTCAAAGAGGGAAAGTCTGTGGTTCTCAACCATTTTCAAAAATAAGATATATTTTGGAATCGTTATATACGACTTGTGAACAAAAACTAAGTTGTCTGTGTATTTTTAAATAGTCACAGGCTAATATGTCCACTGCTTTCTACCCAAAAAAAGTAACGGTCGGACCTACGGCGATATCCTAAAACATTATTACCTTTCAGAAAGTTTGTCCAAATCCGTTGGAGACGCGTACACATTTCCAGATATATATATATATATATACATATATATACATATATATGAGGACAAAAGTTTAGTAACCTCTAGACGGCGAGCTTTCGGCCGTCTCCGCGGTCAAAAATTTTTCCAAGTTTCCTATGTTATAGCATAGCAGCAACAGAAAAATTCATCTAAAATCCAAATACGCTTCCCTCTTTACTCCATATGACTAAAAGCTTAATTTTAAGCTACTAAAAGTCAACACTATCGAAGCGCGCGCGCAACTGAAAAGGATGAATGCTCCTAGATCTGACCTACCAGAGAGTTGATGTTTCGATGAAGTTCCTCAAACCGCTTTTGATTCAGAGATATGAGTCCATGAATATTGAAATTTTAACAATTAGAAAAGGCTTCAGCTTGCATCAAATAAAATGAATGTCTATCATAGTTTATGTTACATAACTGAAACATGAGCCAGGAGAGTAGATAGGCGATATAGGGTTCAGAATGGATCTGGGTCATGGTCGAGTTCTAGGGCAGCCTGGAAGCATTTGTAACATCCATTTGATGTTTTTTAGCAGTAAACTTAATTTCTAATGTGGTTAGTGGGAAATGACAATTTTGCGACAGCTTTTGGAGATTTATTTAGGTTAAATTAGCGGTCTATAAAGGATCAAACAGCGGTTGTAGGCACAATGGTATAAGGAACTTCATCGAAACATCAACTCTCTGAGTAGGTCAGAATGTAGGGAGCATTCATATTTTGGGCTGCGCGCCACTACGCGCTTCGATAGTGTTGACTTTTAGTAGCTTAAAATTAAGCTTTTAGTCATATCGAGGCAATATTGAGGGGGAAGAGGGGGGAAGCATATTTGGATTTTAGATGAATTTTTCTGTGCCAAAATTTGCCTGCCCCTATGCTATAACGTGGGAAACTTTGAAAAATTTTTGACTGCGGAGCGGCCCGAAGGGCCGCTCCGCGGTCTATAGAGGTTACTAAACTTTTGTCCTCATATATATGTATGTATGTATGTATATATATATATATATCTGGAAATGCTGTACACGGGCGAATTCTCAACGGATTTGGACAAACTTTTTTTTTTCCTGAAAGGTAATAATGTTTTAGGAAGATATCGCCGGTAGGAAGCGGTCCCCGAGCATTTGAAACATTACTTTTTTGGGTAGAAAGGCATGAAAACTGCAATATAGCGTTTTTGCGCTGTAGCACCTGTAATCTTGAGAATTGCACAGACAACTTGAGTTTTTTTGTTCACAAGTCGTATATAACGATTCCAAATCTGTGCTTACTTTTGAAAATGGTTGAGAAACCACAGACTTTCCCTCTTGAGTGACAAACTTTCGTGCATGACAATAGCATCAATAATTAGTAGCAGCTGAACGGCTGATAATTGAACAGAACACTTGAGTTTTTTTGTTCACAAGTCGTATAAAACGATTCCAAATCTGTGCTTACTTTTGAAAATGGTTGAGAAACCACAGAGTTTCCCTCTTGAGTGACAAACTTTCATGCATGACAATAGCATCAATAATTAGTAGCAGCTGAACGGCTGACAATTGAACAGAACACTTGAGTTTTTTTGTTCACAAGTCGTATATAACGATTCCAAATCTGTGCTTACTTTTGAAAATGGTTGAGAAACCACAGACTTGCTCTCTTGAGTGACTAACTTTCATGCATGGCAATGACATCAATAATCAGTAACAGCTGAACGGCTAAGAATTGAACAGAGGACTTGAGTTTTTTTGTTCACAAGTCATATATAACGACTCCAAATCTGTGCTTACTTTCGAAAATGGTTGAGAAACCACAGAACTAAGCGCTCCGCGGTCACCTATTGCGCTTTGCGCCATATACTTGTTTCTCAGAAATTTTGTTCAAAAGTGTAAAAACGGCTTAACAATGCAAGCTTACTTAGATGTTCCCAAACTACGAAAAAAAAATAAGGGCAATCGGTGAGGGTTGTAAAGTTTGGATTGTGCCTTTAAACGAACGGATGGCAAGCGATTCGATTGCGGGTATAAGAAAGGCGAGCAGTTGGGGATTTTGACAATTGCCATCAGCCCAAGATGTGAAAAAAATGCTTTGTTTTTACATCCGCCGTATGTACTCTGAGTTCTACTTCACCGTTCTTATTTTCTTTCCAAAAGTACTAAGTAAGTAGGTAGCAAGTATTAAAACCATAAAAGAGCCATTAACCAAAGGAATGCAGGGTTAAATCACAGTTAGCTTAGGATTGGAAAAGATTAGGATTACCAATCACCTTCATCCCAGTCACCTCCAGCTTCAGCTTCCTGCAGTTTTGCTGTTTTTTTGCTGTTTTGGTGCCATAAAAATAGGTTTGACGAGTTGACTCATCAGAGTTCAACTCCGCTTAGATTTCTTCTTGATAATTGGGCTTGCGCGAGCGGAGCGTTAGCGGAGCGGTAGCGCCAAGCCCCTCTTATCGAGCAACACAACCAATTGCAGCTTTCCTAAAGTTTGCCAGGCTGTAGCTCGTCACACAGACATCGGAGAGCGCTAAAAATAGGCTCAATCGACGCGCCGTGGTCGAATTGCGGGGGGTCCTCTTTGGACAAAAAATTTTTAGTGCCTTATTAAAAAAGTTTTTTCCAAAAAACTTTTTTAAAAAAATGTCCGGTGTCCTGGCGCACACCGTCCGTCCGTCCGTCCGTCCGTGCGCACTGTTGCAGACACTTTGGCTGCCTGTGGGGCGGAGATCTCAACGGTTCTAGGGTAAATCGGGCCAAAAAAGTGTCAAGGCACCTCTATTTTGGGCATTTTCCGCGTTTTTTAGGTCGAAACATCAACTTTTTGGGTAAAAATTAAGTTTTTTGGGGGTTTGTTGCATGTTTTTCAATTCCAGCTCTATATTTATACTTTTTACAGGGTTTTTCACCAAAATAACAGCGCCATATAGGTAATTTTGAACGTAGATTACGATGGTGGCACCCGTTTGCTTCTACTTGATCTCCTTGGGCTTGCACGAGGCCGTGGTGAACAAGCAGGTCATCATCAACTTCACTTTGAGGCATTGTAAAGGGTTTTTGGTCTAAAAAACAGCACCATATAGGTAACTTTGCACGTATAATACATTTATGGCGCCCACTTACTTCTATATGGTCTTCATGAGCTTCCACCAGGCCGTGGTGAACAAGCAGGTCATCACCAACTTCATCTTGAGGCATTGTAAATGGTTTTTGGTCTAAAAAACAGCACCATATAGGTAACTTTCTCGTAGAATACGATTGTGGCTCCAGTTTACTTCTATCTGGTCTTCATGGGATTCCACCAGGCCATGGTGAACAATCAGGTCATCATCAACTTCGTCTTGAGGCATTCTAAAGGGTTTTGTGCCTACAAATACCATCATATAGGTAATTATGGTATGTTTTTCATAATTATGGTATGATTATGGTATGTTTTTCATGGGCTTCGACCAGGCCATGGTGAACAAGCAGCTGATCACCAACCCCATCTTCGTCTCCATGCATAGGGGCCTTGCCCCTGTATGAAGTGGATGAAATTATTATATAGTGGGTTATACTAACCCAAAAAGTATCTCTTATCTATATTTACCTGCGATTGAAGTAGGGGAAATTTTTTTATTTAGCTTAATTTGAATTCTACTTGCAACTGAAGTGGATGAAATTTTTTCTTAGCAAAAAAATAAGTTTTATATCTTAGATTGTGAACTTTGTGCACTGTAAAATTATTGTCAGTCCAATGTAAAACTGGATTAATTAATGATAAGAGAGCACCTTACTTTAATGACAATTGATTTGGTCAAAATGTAGTTGGCTCCCAAATTTTGCAGACTTTACCCATTAGTTGAAATATAATTTTTTTTTAATTTTAAGTCCAAATTTTTGTCTATTTTTTGAAAACTATCATATGTAGGTGAAATTAAACTGAGGCATATTTTTGTAGTCAATTGCAATTAATTGCAATGGAGATAGGTAGCAGAGTCAGTTAAAAATTTTTTGCTGTGCATATTTTTTAAAAATGTTGCTACATTTTACTTTTTTTCGGGACCTCAGATTTCAAATACACTTATTAGTATTTTGGCCAGGTGCTCTCTTATCATTAATTAATCCAGTTTTACATTGGACTGACAATAATTTTACAGTGCACAAAGTTCACAATCTAAGATATAAAACTTATTTTTTTGCTAAGAAAAAATTTCATCCACTTCAGTTGCAAGTAGAATTCAAATTAAGCTAAATAAAAAAATTTCCCCTACTTCAATCGCAGGTAAAATATAGATAAGAGATACTTTTTGGGTTAGTATAACCCACTATATAATAATGTAATATATATTTTTCAAATTTTGAATCTCTTAAGTTTTGAATTTTAGAATTACAGAACTAGTAAAATGTTCAAAAAATAGTAAAAGCAGTAATAAAAGCAGTAAAAATAGTAAATTTATAAATTGGGTTTATTTGAAAATGTACAAAACTTTCCATTCTGCTTTGTGTCCTACAAATTTAGCGATAAAAATTCTGACTGATAGATCCATAGCTGATGGAATAGCTAAAAGCCAGCAACCTGAGATGGCGCAAAGGCGAAGTTTTTGGCCTCCGAAGACTGAGGCTGGCCAACAGTCGGCATGGCTATATTCGGCTGCATGTCCTTGAATAAGTCGTCTGCCTCGCTTTCTCCTACCTTCACCTGCAAACACTTTCACATTATTTCAAGCTCTCTAATTTAATTGACAAATTATGGAAAATTATGTTTCTCAAAAGCCAACCTCAAGTGAGGGTATGGCAAACTCAGCGCCCAGCTCCCGCTCTGTCTGGGCCTCCAGCTGCCGTCGGCGTTGCTCCAAGGCTTCGCGCAGCTCATCCGGCGTTTTCGGAAATGCCTGGGACATGGACACTTGAAACGAAGTGCCCTCGAATGTGAGGCAGTGTACGGCTAAGGCGAGTTTGGGCATGTGGTCGGGCGGGGCCGCGGCGATGGCCGCCAGACTGGCCAGGTTCTGAGCGCAGCTGGCGTAGGCGGACTGGAGGCCGTCCTCCTCATCTGCCTCCGCCTCTCCTCCTTCCCCACCCTCCCAGCCTTCCAAGCCCCACACTCTCCTTTCATTTCCCTTCTGGTCTGGATAACCTTCCCAATCCGCTGTCGCCTCCTCCGAATCGGCCTCGCTGGCACTCAGCTGGCCTTGCTCCCCGTCCTTTGCTTCACCGTTCATTTTTTCTGCCGCTGAAGACGTTTGGGGGTCGAATGAACACAAGTGGAGGGAGGGAAGATGAGGGTACCTAGAAGAGCGGCTCGTTGCTGCTGGCGCTCTAGACGACGTGCCTCCAGCTGACGTCGACGCTCGGCCGCTTTGGCCGCCCGCTCCTCGGCTTTCTCCGCCGCAGCTCGTCCTGACCTCGCCGAATTCCCTTCAGCCGCCTTCTGAGCCTGAAAGACCTCCCCTGGGGCCGGTTCCATTATAAGCGCCAAAATGGCGCCAGTGTGTTAAAAATGTCTCCCGGTGCCATTTTGTTCCTGGTGCCAAAAATGCCGATTCCATAATTGGCGCCATGAAATGGCGCCGGGGACACAGGCATGTCCACCAGTGGACATCCATGTCTCTCGGCGCCATTTGGCCATGTCAACGATTCCATTATTGGCGCCGGCGCCATTTTTTGGGGACATAAAATGGCGCCAAAGTGCCACTTTTTGTCCCCTGCCTCTAAGGGGAGACATGGCACTGGGACACCATTTTTGGTTGGGAAGGAAGGATGGGAGGGAAGGGAAGGATGGGAGAGAAGGGAAGGATGGGAGGGAAGGGAAGAACGGGAGTGGATGGAAGGATGGGAGGGAACAAGACAACGGAAGGCGCCATTATGATTTGCCCAGTATGGCACCTTTTTTGGAATGGAGGACATTTTGAAGCAAAAATGGCGCTGCGACAGAACATGACGTCTCCTCAGTGTCCCTAATAATGGAATCGAGGACAAGGCGCTTTTTTTGGAATCAATTGTGGTGACTTCCAGGCGCCGTGGACAAAAGGCAAAATGTCTCTGGGGACATCGCCATCGACACATGGCTTTTTTTATGGAACCGGCCCCTGGCGCCCCTGCCAATTCCGGGAATAGGCAATCTACCTCCGCGATCACCTCTTTAGGTCGTCCGTCGTGAAAGTATTTGCTCTGCTCCAGGCCAGTGACTGCGGAGGCGCCGAGCAAGGGGACCAACGCCGCCAGACCAACCAGTGAGCCCGCCACAATCTCCTCATTCTCATCCTTCATTCCCAGCAGCAGCTGGAAACCTTCCATCCTTCCGCCCCTTGCACCTCATGCCGCCAATAGGGGAGACTTCAGGGAGGATGAGATTGCGCAGGACGGACTCGGGGAAGGAGTGGACGTAGTGCGGAAGTTGGGCCAGGAGTGCTAGGCGCAAAGCCACCTCGTGCACGCACCAGGCACGCCCCAGCTCCGGCATAAGGTGCCGCCGGAACACGGACTCCGGCACCAGACCCTCCGCCTCCCCTTCCCCATCTTCTACAGCTTCATTCTGTTGGAAAAGGCAGTGAATGGGTGGGATAGAATGAAGCTACCTTGAACGGGGCGGAGGAAGCGAGGCAAAAAGTGAACGGCGGCGGCAGAATTGAGGAAGACATAGCGGGCTAGAAGCTTCTTGCCCAGCCGTCGGCAATAGATCTCTGCTGGCAGCTCCTCCAGCCGCTTGCACAGACTCCTACAAGTCCCACTCATACTCTCATGTACACCAATTGGCAGTGAAAAAGACAGACGTAAAGAAATGGGCATAGGCAGCCTCGTCCTTGGTGATGAGGTCGTCCAGAAAACTGCTGATGCTGGACAGCTCATTTCTGAAAGAAGGAGGAGGAAGTTTAGGCAAAGAAATAGAGATGGAGGCTGAAGGTTACTGGAAGACGTCGGCGTGAAGGAAAACGGGGAATTGGGGCCTCAAGCAGCCATCCTCTTGAGTGGCGGCGGCTACAAGCTCCTGCAGTGCCCTCTTTTGCTCCTCCGACACTTCAATCCTCACATCTTCTTTTTTTCACTAACCAAGAGACCTGACTACCACTACCAGTTGTCCTGTCCTCGAGGTAGGGCAAAGTGTGCGCCACCAACTGACCAAAGGCATAGACGTCGCCCGCATGGGCCGGAAAATTGCCCTTCTTCATGATGTCCTGAGAGATTGATAGCATGAAGGAAGGTGATATGAGGGGGACTGAAGCAGGAACGTGATCTTCAGGCGGCACAAAAGGCGGCGTTTTGACAGTCTTGGCAAAGTCGGAGGCGATCCAGTGTCGACTCTCGGCCGCCGCCGCCGCGCACTCCAGACCACCCAGCTTCCAGCTCCCGTCCAAGCCCACAAAGACACTCACGGGGCTCAGGTTGTTGTGGCAGGTTTGCGCCTAGAAGTTCATCTCACTTCTTCTCTAGGAGAAGGAAGGGCTAATGGGTGTTTGCTCGATCGTGGAGGAAGACGAGAGCGGAGAGGATATCCTGTAGGCCGGCCAGTATCTGTATGGGCTGGAGGTCGGGCAGGATGAGCTCTAGAGGGCGCACTCGCTCAGTCAGCAGGAGAGTCTGAGCCTCGTCCGAGGAGGCTGCCACGTAGTGCAGGATGCTCGGGTGTCGCAGCTGCTTCAGTCGCTGCAAGCCTTCCTATTTCCTTGAATTATGGGGCCACCCACGCAAATGCAAGCATGCCTAATACACTTTCAGCACTTAGCGGCCAAAGAATAGAGACGAATTAGAATAGCAATGCGCAAATGGTGGAATATTGCTGCAAGCTGGTACCTTGACGCCGTTGGCAAAGAACTGGCGCGTTTCCGGGGAGCAAGGCTCGGCGTGACTGCGGAGGAAGAGACTCAGCTTGCTAGGCTCCGCTCCGGTGGAGGAGGGAGGGGCGGTGCTGTTTTTGTAGCGGGCGGGATAGAGGCTGTTCCAGATGAGGCCGAGTCCGGTGCCGGCCAAGGACACCTCCTCTCCGCACTCCACACTGCCCAGCAGCGACACCTCTGCCCCCATCCTCTCGCACTGCTTTCCCAACTTTCCTCAAAATGCCAATCCTTCAGGTAAGGGAGGGGGCATTTTCTGCTGGCACAGCTGGCCTTTGTGCATGGGCTGTGGCGTGGGAACGGCAACTGCGCAAATTTGCTTTGCGGTCTTTTTTACCTATCCTGCGTTGTAAGCCAGTCTGCGTATGCTGCTGGCTTAGGAAATTGGTTTCTGCCCTTAGGGGAGCTGGGAGAGTTTCATCGCAAAAACGTATTGAATTGAATGGGAGTATTGAAAACGTGGCATCAAAAGGGAAACAAACCTAGTAGAGTGTGGGAGGTCTGACAAAATGGGAGCCAAAATGCGCAGTCCTGAAACTTGCGGGGAGAAATGGGTAGGCGGCGAAGGAAGGACAAAGAGAAAGAACTGCAACAGGGATTCATTGGCCTGCGGGTGCATTGGTGGGGGATGGAGGCGTACGTGGGGTGCTTGATCTCCGTGGACTCGGCGGGTTTGACGACGGAGGCGGGGTTGTGGGAGGGGCGCATCACCCGCATCGACCGCACCACCGGCGCCCTCACGCTCAACAAACCCTTTCGCAACGGCAAACCTTCCGCTCTTCCTGAGCTCACCATTCAGTTCGCCTCCTACTACACTTCCACTTCTTATTGTGGAGTGAATGTCAAAGATTTATGAAGCAAAGATTAGTAATGAAACAGAAAAATGTGGGCTTGTAAGTAGCATCTTTCGTCATCTTGCCGATGATTGGCAGGGCAGGAGACATTCGTGACCTGTCGGTGCTGAAGTTGGCGAGTGCCTTCCGAGACGACGACAGCCAGCCTGTACGCCTTCCCAAAACGGCCACCAACGCTGCGCGCATAGGCTTCTTCTTATCCTCTTCTCAAACCTTGGCCAGAAATAGAAGGTGGCAAAGATTTTGAGGTGCTCGAGAGACGCCACGTCGCTCCTCCACACCCCCGCCAACGCCAACAACGAGCAGCGCCATGCCCTCTGCCTCCTCCACCTCCGTCCAGGATTCTCTGCAGGCCCTCGGCCTCATCAAGCCCCAGAAGGGACACTTGGCGCCCCAGCATTCCGCGCCCATGCCTGACCGCCGAAAGCGAGCCACCTCCAGTTCCTCTCCTACTTCTTTCTCTCTCACTCATTCAATCTAGCCTGCTGCCTTCCAGCAACAGCAGGCGGGGCGAAGAGCTCGGCGGACTTCGAGGTGGAGTTGTTCGGGCTGCTGAGCGAGCACAACGTGAACCTGCGCGGGCGCGGGGCCAAGGACAGCCACCTCCTCAAGCCCCTGGACGCCGGGGAGATGGCCGAGGACTTCGACTTCGAGGCCAACCTCGCCCTCTTCGACAAGCGCGGCGTGATGGCCGAGCTCGGCGCCACCGGGCACTGCAACGCCGCCGCCCCCCGACGCGTCCCCAACTACCGCCACGACCAGAACATCCTCAGCGACCCCGCCTGCGTCACCTCCTGGGTCAAGCCTCCCACCAGCAGCAGTCGCCAGCACACTCCCCAGCAGCCCTTCGCCGTCCGCCCACAGCAGGACTCCACCGACTCCGACTCTGAGGGGCCAGCCATTGGCGGCGGCGGCGGCGGCGGGGATCTGGCAGCCATCCTCAACGGAGGCTCCGGCGTGGTGGCCTCCTCCTCCGCCTGCTCCTCCCTCGACCTCTCCACCCTCATCTGGACCACCGCCGACGAGCCTCACCTCCCTATCCCCAGTCTACCCGCCCAGACCAAGGCCGCCCTCTTCCACAACCTCGTCTCCAGCGGTGTCTTCTCCTTCACCTTCCCCCATCATCCCTTTGCATCGCCCGGGACTGCAGGATTACCCTTCCTGAGCCCGTCCGCACTGGCAGCTCAGCTGGGGCCGGCAATTTTGGCAGCCATCCTGGCGGCAGAGGAGCGGAGCGGTGGGGGATGGTTGGGGAGTGTGGAGGGAGGCCAGCCGGTCCTCATCCTCGGCCTCGGCGACGGGGAGTTGGCCTGGAGCCTGGTAGGAAGTCTCGGCCTACTCTGGCGCCGCCGCTTCCCCTCCGGCAAACTCTGTCTCAGGTTCTGGCCCCTCCCTTCGCATAGGAAAGGCATGGCTGGCCCCTTGAGTTTCCCTCCGTTCGGCGACCAGCGTCTACCGAGTACGGAGGAGGTGGAGGGTGAAGAGGCGGGAAGTGGACTGCGAGTGGTGGAGCGAAGGGGCGGCGGCGGTCTGCCGCGATCGCGCAACGTCGCCCTTGCCATCCTCATCGGCGGCATTGGCAACCAGACCAGGTCCTCCTCCCTCCTCCCTCAACATCCTTCATGAGGCGAGCTGTGCT